>OZ012735.1:619935234-620108162 GCA_963859935.3 Lathyrus sativus | reverse complement strand
TCAGAGATTCTTTTATAGAGTGTTCTTATCAAATGATCTGAAATAATCAATTTAAATATTAGATAGAATAGATATGTCTGAAGATTCATTCTAGTGAAGTTATATTAAACAGTTCAGATCTTTATTTTCTCCCCCTTTTTTGTCATAAGCAAAAAGTAAAAACTTTTAAAAAGACAAATAAAAGGAACAATAAATAGATAATTCAATGGAGAAAAACACTGATTCATTCAAAATAACAGAGCAAGAGTACATAGGTAAATATCAGAAGATATAACAATAAAATTCAGATGCAAAACAACAGATGCACAAACATTAGAATAAAAATCTAAGAGTGTTTTGACAAAAGCATCTTCAATAGGTCTGTAATCTCAGATGATGATTGCTCTTGCTTTGACATCCACTTAGTCATTGTCTCATTCTTCTCATCTTGTTTTGACATCCACTCTGTCATATCTTCAGATTTCTTATCTTGCTTTTCCATCCACGATTTTATTTCAGACTGACCAGCCTCCAGAGCAGCAATCTTGACTTCCAAGTCTGGATGTTCTGTCTTTATCTCTGATGAAGAAGGTTGAGGTTCTGCAGCCTGAACAGAGTCAATTGCCATAGGTTCTGTAGATCCTGAAGAGGGTTCTACCATAGTCATAGTCAATGCATTGGCAGTAGGTTCTGTTGGAGGTGGAGGAACATCTAAACGAAGCAGAGGTTCAGTTTTGTTGACAGTCCAGAATAGAGTCCTTTTAGCTCTGAGCTTTGCATCATCAGAACAGACGTTCTTCAGATTGGAAGCTACAGTGTTGAATCTATTGATGAAACCTTTCCAGATGATGTCAGATTCATTTGCATCCATAGTTTCAGAGCATCTCTTCTGAACAGTACCTAAAGACATCTGTATTTCTTGCAAAAATGTTTGAAATAAATGATCAATATTAAGTCTGGGTGGTGGTTTAAGCAAGGTTTCCAGAGTTAAATGTTTAGGTTTGGGAGTTGGTGGTAAGAGTGATTTTTGGATGGAAATCAGAGGAGGGGGATAATATGGAATGAAAGGAATTTCTGGTTTTTGGGGTAAGGATCTGTTTAAGGCATTAAGCAGATGAGGTTTTGGTCTTGTGCATGGGCAAACATCATCAAAGGGTTCATTAGAATATGGTATGAAAGCAGATGTTTGTGGTTCAACAGATGCAACTGTGTTATCAGATGCAGGTTGCAGAGCTGAAACAACAGCTTTACCAGAGGTTCCAGATATTGGTGCTAAAGATCCTACATTGTTCATTGATTGAATATATGAAAGGATCACAGATGGAAGAGCCTGTCTGAGTTTTGGTTTCAGAGGGTTCAGGGGTTCAGCAGGTTCAACTCTATCATAAAAATCTTTCAGTTTGAAACCATAAGATAGATTATGATAAAGAGAAGAAACTTGGGCACAAGATATACCAGATGATGATGGATTGGAATTGGGAACAATCATCTCAGATGATGGTGCAGGTGGAGGCATAGGATCTGGAATGGGAGTTTTAGCAGGTATGGTTGATTCAGGTTCAGGTTCAGGTTGATTCATCTCAGAGTATTTGGATGGAGAAACAAGAAAATCTGGATGGATATCTGATTCAGATGAATTGGAGGATGTAGTAGGTGTACAAGAGGTAGAAGATACTTGAAACACTGTTTTTAATAGAGTGATATCAAGAACTTCTGTCTCAGGGATATGGATAGGTTCTGAAGGAGTATCAAATTGTTTAGATGGTGGTTCTGATGAAACAGGAGCAGAAGTTACTTTTGTGGGTTCAGAAGTAACAGGTGCAACAGGTTCAGAAGGTGGATTATTTGATGGTGGTATGACAGAGTCTTTTTCTGGTTGAACTTCTTTGGGTTGGTTTTCTGGATGTGCAGAAGTTTGTGGTTGATCAGAGGTTTATTTTTCAGATTGTTGTGGTTGTGTTGATGGTTGTGGTTCTGTTGGTTGTGATTCTGATGGTGATGGACGTGGAACAAAGTGTTTGATGTGTATTTTGGGTTGAGATGGTTTTGATACAGAAGCAGTTGTTTGTTTTTGAGGTGAAACAGAACTAGGGGCAGCAACAGAAGTTGTTTGAGTAACAGGTGGTTTTGGAACAGACTTAATAGTTGAATCATTAATAACAAAATTTTTAGAAATAACAGGAGTCTTAGTACCTTTTACTTTAATCCTCTTGGCAGATGCAGAGGCAGCTTCTTCAGAATCCTTTCTCTTTAAGAGATTCTTGGGTTTCTCAACAATCTTAGCCTTCTTCTGTACAGGTTCAGATTCTTCTGCAGGCTGAGTCCTTTTCTTCTGAAGTGGTACTTCTTCTTCTTCTCCTGCATCTGGTAGTGGTTGTTTGACAAGCTGAAACACATTAGCTGGAACAGGTATTCCTTCCCTTTTGCATTCCTCTATATACATCAGCACTATATGTCTGGGTTCTTCAGCAAAGAATAGAGGAAAGTCAGATACTGGAACCCTCTTATTCAAATCAGACATATTCAGCCTCTTTGGAGCAGTAGTGAGTTCATCTACAATCTTGAGTCTCAGAAGACTTTTAGCGTTCAGAGGCTTTCCCATAATAAACTCTAATTCCTCTGTAACCCCAGCATCGTACAGAGCAGCCACTAAACCATTTTCCGTGAGAAGATCTGAGATCAACCTTCCAAAAGGGATCCAAGTCCTGATCTTCTGGCCTTTTTCTTTTACAGATTCTCTAGATGCATTGATGTGATTCCACAGATACATGAACAGAATGTATGGAAGATCTACCTTGTTGCTCTAACTAAGGCAGTACATAAAATAGATCTGTTCATTGTTGACATAATCTTGGGAATTTGTTGACTTCCTGTGATGTATGCATCCTATGAAGATCTTGGCCCAGATCTTGTAATCAGGCTTCAGATCTTTGAATCTGTTAGAAGCTTGACCAGCAGTCATAACTTCCTCATAAACCTCTTCCATGTCCACACGCCCAGCTGGCAAGTGGGAAACACCATCTGTTTCTTCATAACCTATCAATCTTCTTATCAGATCCTCTGTGATGATAATCTCTTTTCCCAGCACAGATGATAAAATGAACTTGGGATAAACAGATGCATGAATCCAGAATTCCTTCACAAGGAGAGGGTAAACTGGTCCAAACAGCCTATCAAAGTACTTAACCCATCCTTGAGCTCTAACAATGGAACGAAAATCAAACCCATTATCAGCCAGAGAGTCAAATTCAACCAATGATTCACACAGGACTTCTAGTTTATCAACAGGTGTTAGAAGTGTTCTATTGGGAGGAGAATATGGAGCAGCACCTAAGTTGTCTGAAGTCACAGCAGCCATTGTAGATTGGAACTGAGCAGTTGTTGATGAAGAAGACGCCATTGAAGAATGCTTTTTCAAACACTTAGGTTTTGGGTTTTTATGCAGAGAGAATAAGAGATGAAAACGCATGTAAATTCTGAGAGTGAAAAGTGTGAAAGTGAATACAAAACAAGTATTTATACTAAACACTTAGGCACATCAAAAGTCAGAAAAACGCACGTTTGAGCAAGCATTAAATGAAGAGAATAAAATCATTTCAAACATTAAATGCTTCTGACAATTTGGGGGGAAAACCAAGATTTTACTATTCAAATTTCACCTCAAACGTCTCTTCAGTTATGTACACGCCACCTCTTCAGATTTTGTGTGACACGTGTTTACTTGCATGCTGTTCTGAATTCTCTCAAGAAATGAAACGTTAGCCAACGTTCAGATCTTCTAAAGATGGTTAGTTCAGAGTTTCATATCAGAAAAATTAATCAGAATAGAATAAATAAACAGAAGAAATACTTCAGAGTATTTAAGCATTTTTGCATCTGCAACAATTTGCTTCTGATAAATATCATTCTGGACAAAAATCCATACCAATATTTTTCAGAATAAAATTGAATCTATCTTCAACAAGGGGTTTTGTAAAAATATCTGCCCATTGATGATCTGTATCAACAAAGGCTAAATTTATGATTCCCTTCTGAACATAGTCTCTGATGAAATGATGCTTAATTTCTATATGTTTTGCCTTAGAATGTAAAATGGGATTCTTGGACAAACATATAGCAGAAGTATTATCACAAAAGATAGAAATGTTACTTTCAAAAATTTGATAATCTTCTAGTTGACTTTTCATCCAGAGCATCTGCGTGCTACATCCAGCAGCAGCAATGTATTCAGCCTCTGTGGTTGAAAGTGCAATTGTGGGTTGCTTCTTGCTGTACCAGGAGATTAGATTTCTTCCTATAAATTGACAACTTCCAGAAGTACTTTTTCTTTCCACTCTGTCTCTAGTGTAGTCAGCATCACAGAATCCAACTAATTTGAAATCATCAGATTTTCTGTAACACAAACCCACATTAGAAGTACCTTTCAGATACCTTAGAATCCTCTTGACAGCTGTCAAGTGTGATTCTCTAGGATCTGATTGGAATCTAGCACACAGACAAACACTGAACAATATGTCAGGTCTAGAAGCAGTAAGATAAAGGAGAGAGCCAATCATACCTCTGTAGAGCTTCTGGTCTACTTTCTTACTCACCTCTTCTTTGCCAAGTGAGCTAGTAGGATGCATTGGAGTCTTTGCCAGCTTGCTGTCAGACATGTTGAATTTCTTCAGAAGTTCTTTAACATACTTTGTCTGATGTATATAGGTGCACTCTGGAGTTTGATTAACTTGGATTCCTAAAAAGAATCCGAGTTCTCCCATCATGCTCATTTCAAATTCTGCCTGCATACATGTAGCAAACTCCTTTCCAAGCATAATATTTGTTGATCCAAAAATAATATCATCTACATAAATTTGGCAAATTAGAAGATCTTTCTTAATTGTTTTACAGAATAGAGTTGTATCCACTTTGCCTCTGATGAAAATTTTCTCCAGAAGAAAATTGCTCAATCTCTCATACCAAGCTCTGGGAGCTTGTTTTAATCCATATAGAGATTTCTTTAATTTGAAAACATGATCTGGAAATTTTTCATTTTCAAAACCAGGAGGTTGGTGGACATAAACTTCTTCTTCTATAATACCATTAAGAAATGCACTTTTAACATCCATCTGATACAGAGTGATGTTGTTTTGTGCAACAAAGGAAATAAGAAGGCGTATAGATTCTAACCTTGCCACTGGAGCATATGTCTCAATGTAATCAATACCCTCTTGCTGACTATACCCTTGAGCAACCAGCCTTGCCTTATTCCTCTCAACTTCTCCTTTCTCATTTAGTTTATTTCTGAAGACCCATTTTGTACCAATTATATTGAATCCTTGAGGTCTTTGAACTAGATCCCATACATCATTTCTGCTAAATTGATTTAGCTCTTCTTGCATGGCAATGATCCAATCATTGTCTTGCAGAGCTTCTTCTACAGAAGATGGTTCAATTTCTAACACTAGTCCAAATAGTGATGCTTCAGATGATCTTAGAAAGGATCTTGTTCTGATGGGATCATCCTTCTTTCCAATAATAACATCCTCTGGATGAGAAGCTTTAATTCTGGATGATGATCCTCTGATAGTTGACTCTTCAGAAATGTTTAGATTATTCATCTGAGAAGTTAAGGGAGTAGCATCTGGAGTTGCTTCTGGTTCCTTCACTTGAGTTTTGTTTGCTTCTGGAACTTCAGAGTCAATAAAGACTACTTCCCTATCTGCAGAGTTATCAACCTGCTTTGGCTTTTCAGAGCCAAGCTTATCATCAAATCTGACATGAATGGATTCTTCCACAATCTGTGTCTCTGTGTTGTATACTCTGTAGCCTTTAGAGCGTTCAGAATATCCAAGCATGAAACACTTCTGTGCTTTGGAATCAAACTTGCCCAGATTTTCCTTAGTGTTTAACATAAAACAAATACATCCAAAAGGATGAAAATATGAAATGTTGGGCTTTTTGTTCTTCCACAATTCATAAGGAGTCTTTTTCAGAAGAGGTCTAACAAACACTCTGTTCTGAATGTAGCATGCTGTATTGATTGCTTCTGCCCAAAAATGTTTTGCCAGATTTGTCTCATTGATCATGGTTCTGGCCATTTCTTGCAAAGTTCTGTTTTTCCTCTCTACAACCCCATTCTGTTGTGGAGTTCTAGGACAGGAAAAATCATGTGCAATGCCATTTTTAGAAAAATATTTTTCAAAATATTTATTTTCAAATTCACCACCATGATCACTTCTGACTTTTATAATTTTGAAATTCTTTTCATTCTGGACTTGCTTGCAGAAGTCAAAGAACACAGAATGTGACTCATCCTTGTGTTTTAAGAACTTTACCCATGTCCATCTGCTAAAGTCATCAACAATGACTAATCCATACTTCTTGCCTCTGATGGATGCAGTTTTCACTGGTCCAAACAGATCAATATGAAGTAGTTCTAGTGGTTTAGAAGTAGAAACAACATTTTTTGATTTGAAAGATGTTTTTGAAAACTTCCCTTTCTGGCATGCTTCACAAAGAGCATCTGAAGTGAACTTCAGATTAGGGAGTCCTCTGACAAGATTAAGTTTATTAATCTGAGATATACGTCTCATATTAATATGGCCCAATCTTCTGTGCCAGACCCATTGCTCTTTATTAACAGACAAGAGGCATTTAACATTTTGAACTTTAAGTTCTGAAAGATTTATTTTATAAATGTTGTTTTTCCTCTTACCACTAAATAGGATAGAGCCATCCTTCTGACTAATAGCTTTACAACATTTTTTATTAAAGGTAATATCATAACCATTGTCACTTAATTGACTTATGGACAATAAGTTATGCTTTAACCCTTCAACAAGTAAAACATTAGTAATAGAGGGAAGTTTACCATTTCCAATAGTGCCAGATCCAATGATCTTGCCCTTCTGGTTCCCTCCAAACTTCACGTCACCTCCAGATCTAAGTTCCAGGCTTTGGAACATAGACTTTTCTCCTATCATGTGTCGTGAGCATCCAGAGTCCAGGTACCATGATTGGTGTCCTGACCTTGCTGCTAAGAACATCTGCAACAGGAATTATTTTGTTTTTAGGTACCCAGATCTTCTTGGGTCCTTTGGGGTTAGTTGGTTTGTAGGTTTGTCTAAACTTCTGTTTTACAACATATTGTTTATTCTGACTTGCCTTGGGTTTAAACACATAAGTACTCTTCTCAGAGCTTGTGTGTTTAATGTCATTCAGGTGACCAAATTTGAATTGAGTATACAAAGGTGTCTTCTTGATGAAAAGTTTGTCAACAGGTTTTGGATTGCTTCCAGATGAAGATTCATATCCAATGCCTCTTCTGTTGTTTCCACTAACACCATAGATCATGGAAGTCATCTTGCTTCTGTCTATGCTCTTAGTGAGAAATTTCTGAAAACTAGAGTCATATTTTTCTAAAATATTTTCACATGACTTAGTCTCAGATTCAGATTCTTGTTGAGTTATTTCAAAGTCATTTTTGATTTTCAAATTTATTTCTTTTTGCTCAACAAGTTCTGTTTTCAGAAGATCAATCTCAGATTCAAGATTGCTTTTCAGCTTCTTGTATTTGAGTTTGATGTTGTTATAACTTTTAAGAACTTCTGTTAAAACTTTAATGAGTTCTTCTTTGGTAAGTTTAGCCATTACCTCTTGTGCATCATCATCAGATTCAGATTCTGATTCATATCCTGAGGTACCTTCCTCCTGATCCTCTGTGTTGGCCATCAGTGCAACATTTGCACATTCTTCTTCTGATTCAGAAGATGATTCACATTCATCTGAGTCATCCCATGTTGCCATCAGAACCTTCTTCTTTTTGTTAAACTTCTTCTTGGGTTTTTCTTTCTGAAGTTTGGGGCAATCATTCTTGTAGTGCCCAGGTTCTTTGCACTCATAGCACACAACTTCTTTCTTGGCAGATCTTCTGTGACTAGAAGATTCCTTTCTGTTATCAGATCTTCTGAAGTTGTTGAACTTCTTTCCCTTGTGCTTCCAGAGTTTGTTAATCCTTCTGGACAACATGGATAACTCATCTTCTTCTTCAGAAGAAGATTCTTCAGAGCTTTCTTGAATGACCTGCAAAGCTTTAGCAGTTTTGTTAGATTTTAATGCAACAGATTTACCTTTTTCTTTCTTCTGAGGTTCATCTTCCTCAAGCTCAATCTCATGGCTTCTCAGTGAGCTAATGAGTTCTTCTAGAGAGATCTTGTTCAGATCTTTGGCCATCTTCAAGGCAGTCACCATTGATCTCCATCTGGTAGGCAGACTTCTGATGATTTTCTTTACATGATCTGATGTAGAATATCCCTTGTCCAGAACTTTCAGCCTAGCAGTGAGTATCTGAAATCTGGAGAACATGACTTCAACAGATTCAGAGTCTTCCATTTTGAAAGCCTCATACTTCTGGATCAGAGCCAGAGCTTTTGTCTCCTTAACTTGAGAATTTCCCTCATGTGTCATTTTTAGGGATTCAAACATATCAAAAGCAGTCTCCCTATTTGTAATTTTCTCATACTCTGTATGTGAAATAGCATTCAGTAATATAGTCCTGGCTTTGTGGTGATTTCTGAAATCTTTCTTCTGAGCATCTGTCATAGATTTTCTGTCAATCTTTTTGCCATCCCCATCTGTGGGATGTACATATCCATCTATGACAAGATCCCATAGATCAGCATCATATCCTAGGAAAAAACTCTCAATTCTGTCTTTCCAGTAGTCAAATTTCTCCCCATCAAACATTGGGGGTTTGGTGCTGATCCTATCCCTCTCTTCATATTTATTGTTAATATTGGACATTGAATTATCAGCCATGATAACAAATAAATATATATATCAAAGTATATCTCTCTGGATCTTTACTGACACTGTTAAGTGGTAGCACACTCAGAACCGGAGCTCTGATGCCAACTGAAGGTGAGATAATATTTAGAAGGGGGGTTGAATAAGTATGATAAATTAAGAATTGAAATTAATCACACAATTATTTTTATCCTGGTTCGTTTAAACAACTACTCCAGTCCACCCTTCCTAGAGTGATTTGCCTTTCTCAACAAGGACTTAATCCACTATTAAATCAAACTGATTACAATAGTAACACCTAAGAACAACAGTTCTTAGTCTTCTCAAGAGCTACTGATTCCAACTGAATCCTCTTAAGGAAAAGCCTTTACAATCAATGTAAATTAAATACAAGAGTATTAATGCTTCTATAAAGCTTTTATCACAACAGTGATTTTTCTCTTAAGTTTAAGTACAATAAGATTCTAAGAAGAATATGGAATAATGAGAGCTTAGAATAATATGATTTCTTTTCAGCAAGTTGTGTTACTGAAGAATGTGGTGAAGTTCTCCTTTTATAGGCAGCTGATCCAAGGAAGCTGAGCGTTGAAAAGAGAGTCCCAAAAAGGTCTGAGCCTTTTTGTCTTCACATTCAGTGACCTTTCCTAGAAGTAGATGGCACAGAAAAATCCTTTTTGTCTGTGTAAGTGTGTCTAGCACAAATGAGGAAAGAGACGTTGAATAACTCCAACGGATATATTCTTGAATATTTCTTCTTCAGTTTTCAGCAAGTTCTTCAGAGTCTGAATGGATCAGAGTCTTCTAATGATAATCAGAACTTTGCTAAATCAGAGTCTTCTGCAGCATGTGTGCTTTCAGCGTGTTGATCATCAGAGCATATTTGACACAGAACTTCTGTACTTGGCAGCGTTGGTACATTCAGAAACTTCTGTAGAATAATGCTTTGAGAAACTCTTCAATCAATATTCTTCTTTGCTTCAGATGCTTCAGCTTCAGATGCTTCTGACTATCTTCAGATGCTTCTGACTCACAATGTTATGGAGCTTCTTGCTTCAGATTCTTCTGGAGACTACGCTCAGGATCTTCTGTAAGGAGCAATCATATTCTTCTATAAGATGCATCTGGCGCTTCAGAGTCAGGATAACTTTCTTGTATCCAAAACAGATTTGCTTCTAGAGAGTTAATTTCAATTCAATCTGCAGTAAAACTCTCAATCAAATTTTAGAGTATATAATTCTTAAATATAAATTTCCTAACAGTTATCATCAAAACAAAGAGTTATTATTAAGAACCAATCTGTGTTCTAACAGGATTAACCATTTATCCTTGAGGGAATCATGGAATTTACAATTAAAAATGAATTATAAAGATTACTAATAATTAGTGATGAATCTTTTAATGGTAGTTTTCATTTTCCCTTCTCCTTGGTACCAAAATTATTGACAAAAGTAGACAAATAAATTGTTGTCTTTCTTCTCTTTAAATATGCATTATAATAAACTTTTATGGTTTAGGTAATAGATTAATTTTACCCATCAACATTTGTAACAATTTTATATTTTTAGTCACTACTTTAAATCATTTTAATGTCTGAATTAGACTTTGAATTATTTTTGAAAGTTATAACCCTAGAAGTTAGCCTTATTTGATGCAAGTTTCACATTAATCGGTGTTACGAAACTTCATATGTGATCAAAATATTGCACACGGATAAAATTGAATTTGTACCAATACATCACATTTCTACTTAATCGCGTCGCAATTGCTTAATTTCTTTGCATTTTAAATTTGGCAAATTTTTTGGATTGCATTGTTAGGTTTTCAAAATTTTGTGTTTTCGATTCCTAATCATAGCTTTATGCTAAACTTTGTGGTTAAATTAATCTCCTTATATAGATAATCTAGGGAGGTAACCTCCGAGAGAAGCTATCTATCATATTGATGTTTTTAATATATTGCAAGTACACCACATTAGTGTAAGTGTTGTTGTTGTCTTAGAAATTGTTTTGTTTGTAATTAATGACATCTAAACATAAATCCTTGATGTTTTACAAATAATGAACACCTCTAAAACTGAAAATTTTAATAACTAAATGCAAATTGTTATAAACATGTATGCTTATCATAAAAATAAAATATTTTCATTTGTCGAACCCATTTAAGACCAACTTCATCTCTCATCTTTCATTTCCTTTTAATAGTGAAATCATATATTCATGTTTAGTTGAAAATATTACTTTTGTTCGAAGATCGTATCTTGAATTTAAGATAATAAAGAGTTATAGTTTCAATATAAAACACCTGATTTTAGATTTTATGGTTCTCATGTTTCATCCAACAAAGAAACAACCAATTTCTTAGCCAATTTTATATTCACTAAAAGTGTGATAATATTGCCAAGATCACTTATTGCCAACACTTTATTGATATTCCAAAATCACGATAGCTGGTTGAAGAACCTGGATTTGCCCGAAGTGCAACAACAACATTATTGCATGAATTGTTCTTTGTTGAAACATGCTTTTCTTGTTTCTTGGGAATTTTAATACAATTATAAAATGCTAGAGTTAGATAGAAACACCAATTTTCTTACATTATAAGATGAAGACAAATCCAATAACGATGATGAAATATTTTAATCTTGATCTTCTTGTTCTTGGCTTATTTTTGTTTTCACATTTTCATATGTATGATGCACATGAAAAATGAACAAGTGTTAAATGGCCATAAACATGTAGAATGGAAGAGAGACAAAATGAATATGAATGAGATGGGAAAGGCATACATGTAATATTGTTGGGGTTTGATAAATCGCGTGAAAAAAAGATTCACTCAGAGTTGATCTTTAATTGTAATTGTCACAGCTGAAAAATTACAGAGTCGCCATCATCTTTTATTTGTTCCTAGAAAATAGGAAAATAATGATAAAACCTAATAACTAAGGGTGAGAGACAAGGTTAGGGAGTCGATTAAGCTAGGAGAAGGTGTTAGACACCTCTCACTTCCGTTGTACTCAATGATATCTTTCTCTGATTCTAGAATTAAGTTTATATAAGGGATGTTTGCTTGTATTATTTATTATTGATTAATCTATTTATTTTATTTATTTACAAGAGGAAAATTTAATTATTATGAGAACAAAATTAATCAGGAAAAAGGACGAAGAAAAGTTTTTTGTTATTGTACTCACTAGAGTGTTACAACTTTACGCCTACGAAGCCCCAAGTTCATTAAAGGATCAGAGCAACGTAATTCGTCTAGAAAATGTTTATTTATTTTGTTGATTTTAGATTTTGAAAAGGTTCTCAACGCATCAGGCATGGAGAAATATTTGATTTGAAAAATGCCTCAATGCACAAGTGCAAATTACTTATAGTTTGAATGTGTGAAGTTGATTTTAATTGATTGTGTTGATTGCAAAAGATATAGGTAATTTTATTAAGAAAATTAGTTAATAATAGAGATATAATAAATTTTAATTAAATGAGAAAATTATTAAACAAGTTGATTAGAAAAAAATTAATGTTATATTTTACCCCTCAACCCTAATTAATATCTCTAATTATACTAATCAAAATCTTAAACTTACCCCTGAGAAGTGACCTCCCTATCCTAAAATTATTCTAAAGATCAAACTTAATTAACCATAACTATATTAATTAATCATAACTAATTATATATTTTTTTGTATATTTTTTTTAAAAGAGAAAATACTAATTATTAAATTAATTAATTCCAAACTTATTTTATTAACTTGATTATTCCAAAATTGTGTTGATTAATTACTAATTACTAAATTATTAAACTTAATAATAATTCTAATTCAAAATAAATATAGAAAATAATTAAGTAAGAAAATAAAATAATAACCTAAAGGGGGTGTATAATCAGTTGTTTGGATAATTGGGTTGATTGGTTGGGATGCTAACAACAATATAAAGAGGCCCAATACATTCAGGATCCCAACGCTATAAGAGAGGTTCACACACACGCGCGCACACACACACACACACACACACACACACACACACACACACACACACACACACACACATATATATATATATATATATATATATATATATATATATATATATATATATATATATATATATATATATATATATATATATATATATATATATATATATATATATATATATATATATATATATATATATATATATATATATATATATATATATATATATATATATATATATATATATATATATATATATATATATATATATATATATATATATATATATATATATATATATATATATATATATAGAGAGAGAGAGAGAGAGAGAGAGAGAGAGAGAGAGAGAGAGAGAGAGAGAGAGAGAGAGAGAGAGAGAGAGAGAGAGAGAGAGAGAGAACGTTTGACTCTGTTTGAATCTTATGATCTAGATCAGAAGGACTATGCAACGTGAGATCATAACCAATGCTTCTGCTGACTGGTCAAAGTAGTCAGATTGAATGGTCACGATGTAAAGTAAACACAGGTTCAGGGTGAGGGCGCGTGTACAAGGAATGACTTCAGTCAGCAGTATTATTGGTTGAGAGGAAGCCATGGTGGAATGAGGTGGAATCTGACCCAATGGAGTATATATTTGTGGCCTCTCTTAGAACATCCTTATTTTCACTTCTCTCTCTCTCTCTCTCTCTCTCTCTCTCTCTCTCTCTCTCTCTCTCTCTCTCTCTCTCTCTCTCTCTCTCTCTCTCTCTCTCTCTCTCTCTCTCTCTCTCTCTCTCCCTCTCTCTCAACTCTTCTCTGAACTTTTTCCTTCGTTCCCCACCTCCGGCCACCCCTATCCTATGAACTCCACCGCGCAACCACTGTCTCACTCAAATTTCCAGTTGAAGCTCAATCGAGATCTTCATGCATTCAACCCTAACCCAGAAAACTCAAATCGAATGAACCATAACCCTTAATCCCATGAACTCTAACACCCTAACCTAAGTTGGATGATCCCTAACCCTGCATGGGACGAACCCTAACCATACCTTTTGACTGCTAACCTAAATCTTCATCATAATGAAGATGAACCTTCATCTTCAACCATTGGTCCTAACCCTTATCCATCCATAAACCTTCTAAACCTACCCCAAAATACCTAAAATAACCCTCAAATTATAGATCGAGATCCCCTCAACCCTAATCAAACAAAAAAAATAAAAAATTCAACAATCAAAATTAAAAAACCCTAAATCCTTTTTTGAACCTTAACCCTATTTAGCAACACAAACCAAATATTAACATCAAACATCAGACATACACACGAAAACAATCAAGGCAAGGGGATGAAGCTACCAACCTTCAGAGATGAGGCGTTCTCTAGTAAGGTAAAAGTTACCTACCTCTGATCTTTCCTTTCTTTATTCTTTATTGTACATTTCCTTCCTTTTTTTTGACTTCTTCTTATTGTTTTCTGTGAGGTACAACCGGGTGGAAGCTAAGCTCAAATGCTTAGGGTTTCAGTGTAAAACCCTAAGTATCAAGAGTCTTAAGAGCTTTGGTGAGGGTGTAATTCGCAGCAGTAAGAGTATATTTGTTAGGTTTTTTTCGTCTTTAATTATGTTTTAGGTATAGGTACTTATAGAGTTAGAATTAGGTTTTGAATTAAGTTAGATTTATCTGTATTTAGAAAGTTTTAATTTGATCGTAATTTGATTTATAATTTTAATTGATTGAGTTAGATTTGATTTGTAAATCTTAAGGTTTCTGATATGATTGATGTATTTGATCCTTTTGATTGTAAATCTAATATTCCAGACGTATTTGAAATTGAAATAGGAAATATTTGATCCAAAGTTTTTTCAATATTTGATTTGTTTCTATTCATGATTCACACAGACTTAGGGTTTTTGAGGGTTTTGGGCTTGGGTCAGCTTAATCTGGTCAACATTTTGACAAGATTCGCTCTATATTAATTTTAATAATAATCAAAATAATATCTAAAGAAAACTTGACACGACTACCTCTACCACTAATAACAAAAGTAATAGCTAATTTTAACTAAATAATACTAATAATAGAATTTAATAAAATCTAACTAATAAAATATTAATCTAATCCTAATTAAACTCATATCATTAATCTATAAGGTTGGGTGCAATTAGGAGGTTAGCTCTCTCTTAAACATCTGTCAAAGTTCTTACAATATTTGAGTTTTCATATTATCATTCTTTATTAATTTTCCTTTATGGTGTAATTCCATGTAATTATCTTACTACTTTAAGAGTGCTTTGATCATTAATGAATCTTACAAGAATATTGCCAAAGAGTGATGAAGCATGTATACATACATGCCTTGTAATTTAAAAAAATGGAGTTAGTTTTATCTTATTCAAAGCTATGTTGTTTTGAGAATGTTAGTAGATTAAATATCAAGCTTATGAGACTGAAATTTATATTCCATCGTGAATTATCTCTTGAGTTAAAGCGAGAAAAAATTGTGTGGTTTAATGGTCGAGGGATAATTGGCTTAATGACGATGACCGTAATACCAAGTATTATGACCTCAAGGCAGTTAAGCATTATAGGATAAATAAAATGTTAGCCTTGAGAGACGAAAATGGTTAGTGGGTTAAGAATGATGAATGTCTCAAGTGAATAATTAATGTTTTCTATCATGACATTTTTCCTTATGGGGTGATCCTTGCTTTGGTATCAAACAAGATTCACTTACTTAAGGATTGATCATATTATGCTTCATCAAATAAGTGAGTGATAATGAAGTGTAACATGCAGTATTTTAGCATGAGCCCTTGGAAGGCACTTGATCTGGATGGTTTTCCTACCGTTTTACATCACTTTAATGACATTGTAAGGAATGTTACATGTAATTTTGTCATAATATATGGCACAGATCATCTCTTATTGAGAATGTCAACTTTAGTGATACACATCATACTTTGGAAGACTCTCAACAATAATTTATTAATAGGTTTCAACTTATACTATTGTCTAATACCTTTTACAAGATTATTACTAAAGTGGTGGTCAAGTGTTTGAAAGAATGTATGTCGTAAATAATTTATCCATGTCAAAAAGGATATATCCAATAAAGAAGGGCCGAAGAAAATATTGTTGTGGCTAAAGAAATGACGCATCGCTTTCCCACTTTGTAGCCAAATCTGCCCCAGCATGCTCTCCACTTTTTCAAACTCCTCCGCAAGGAAGCCGCATTCGAATGGACAAAGGAATGTGACAAAGCTCCCCTATACTTGAAGCAAGCCCTATCTGCACCTCCAGTCCTCTCCCGGTCAGAAAATGGGGAAACCCTTTTTCTCTATCTCGCCGTTGTAACCGAGGTTGTGAGTGCAGCCCTCATTCGTGAAACCCCTGAAGAGCAGAAGCCCATCTATTTCACAAGCAAGGCGCTGCAAGGTCTAAAATTACGGTATAAATAGATAAAGAAGATGGCTCTCGCCCTTATCAACGCTGCAAGGAGACTGAGGCACTATTTTCTGGCCTACACTATTATGGTACGCATAGACCAGCCTATAAAGCAACTACTAGGTCGCCCAGATATAGTCGGAAGGATTCTCAAATGGCCGCTACAACTATCCGAGTTTGACATCCGGTACGAGAGCAAAAAGGCCATCAAGGCTCAAGTACTAGCTGACTTTGTAGCAGAAATGACTTTGCCCAACCAACCAAATGAGGGTGCTCGCAGGTGGGTTATATTTGCTGACGGGGCCTCCAGCTCGGCGGGTAGCAGAGTAGACGTCATCCTAGAGAACAAAGAGGGAATCCTCATCGAAGTCTCACTCACATTTTCCCTCCCAAACTCCAACAACCAAGCTGAATACAAAGCCTTCTTGGCCGGTCTATGCCTCGCCGAAGATTTGGGAGCAGACGGAGTTGTCATCTGCACCGACTCTCAGCTAGTGGCCCTCCAAGTCCGGGGAGAATACCAGGTCAAGAACGATAACTTGTCTGAGTACCTGACCCTAGTCAAGGAAAAGATGGCAAAGTTCTCTTTCGTGGAAGTAAAACACGTTCCCCGCAGACACAATGTCTAAGCAGACATCCTGTCAAAACTAGCCAGCACGAAGAAGAAAGGGGAAAACAAATATGTCATCCAGGAGATACTCCCACGACACAGTATCGAGAGAACATCCACGACCCTTGACGTGCGCGTAGTCGGCGATGACCACTGCTGGATGACCCTAGTATACGACAACCTCACTAAAAACAAGATGTCATCTGATCCAAAGGAGGCTATCATGGTAAGGTGTAGGTCGTGTTCCTACGTTCTGGTCGAGAACAAAATGTACAGACAAGGATTCTTCATACCTCTCCTCAAATGCGTCAAAGAAGAGATGGTCGCCTACAACCTGCGTGAGATCCACAAAGGAGTCAACGCCTAACACCTAGGTGGAAGGTCCCTCGCGAGGAAAGCTCTATGAGCAGCTACTGGATGACCATGCAAAACAACACGAAAGAACATATGAAGAAATGTGACAAATGCCAAAGGCACGAGGATATGCTCCTTGCACCTCCCAACAAACTCAAAGCAATGTCCTCCCCGGGGCCTTTCTCCTGGTGGGTCCTGGACATCTTGGGACCCTTCGTCGTAGGCTCCAACCAAAATAAATACTTAATAATAAGCATGTACTACTTCACGAAGTGGATAGAAGTTGAAGCCCTGGCCAAGATAATGGCCCACAACATACTTCGGTTCTATAAGAGAAACATCCTTGTCCGTTTCGAAATTCCTCAAGTGATCATCACAGACAACGGGACACAGTTAACAAACAGAAAACTCCAGGAGTTCGTTGCTCAACTAGGCACTAAACAAAACTTTGCATCCGTCGAGCACCCTCAGACTAATGGGCAAGCCGAAGAGGCAAACAGGGTAATCCTAGGGGTCTCAAATGAAGATTGGACGAAACAAAGAGGCAGTGGGTTGAGGAGCTGCACAACATGCTCTGGGCCTATTGCACTACACCTTTCGCCTATCATACGGGACAGAGGCGATGATCCCCATTGAAACCCACGTGTCGACTAGACGAACTGAAGCACCTTTGGACGAAGAAATAAATAGCAAGGCCCTGAGAGAAGAACTCGACCTTGTCGAAGAGGTTCGGACAAGGGGACCCCCAGCAGAGTCGCCAGCTGTCGCTACTCGAAAAAATGCGTCGCGCAACGATGGGAAGGCGAAAAAGATAGACAGAAGAGTCGCCACCGAACTTTATTTATCCCATGAGGGGAAAGGAAAATATCGAGAAAACCTTAAGAAAGAAAAGGATAAGATGGTCTCGCGACCAAGAACGGGTTCGGAAGCCGGTTATGCAAGGGGAAGGTATCAACACCCCTCGCATCCATCGTACTCGATGGGAACCTTTTGTTTGTCGACGTGTGATATATTTGCTTAAACATTATGCTATAAGAAGTGTTCCGCAGGGTAAAAGAAGGGTTAGAAACAGGAAAGTTAGGAGGAAAGAGAGAACAGGGAAAAAAAGAAAGAACAGACTCGGTAGGACTTCACAGTCCTATGCCTACGTATTCTCAATAGACATGAGAAAGTCAGAGTCGACGTAGTTTGGGAAACTACAAATATGGGGGAATGTGCTCGGCTAGGATTGTGGCCCTTGTGCCTACGTATCTTTACTTGAACGAAGTAAAGAATCAGAGCAGCCGTAGTTCGGCCTACGGTTTGTTGATGTTTTTTTTATGGATGATGCTATCGTGCGCATTCTAGCAGTTTAGGTGTTTTGCTGCTCGCATGTGAGGAGACTTATGCGTTACCTGTTTGCGGTAGAACGGACGTAACATATCTTTTTTGAAAGATATTAGGTTTTCGCTAGACGAGGCAAGATGTCACATTTGATTGGTGGAATTGTTTTTAGGGGGGAGATAAGTCCTCAAATAGTAACCCCTACGGGTAGTACCCAATTCTTTATCTCGAGTTTTTTGTTACGAAATGGTGTGGCGAACGTAGCGTCTTCATATTGAAAGACGAGTATCGAGACCACCCCCACTACAGTGAGCATCCCAACACTCGGAGAGGAAGAAGACTACACTTAATCCTCTCTCTTTAATTCAATGCAAAGAGAACTTCGTTCTCTTATTAAAGATGTTTTTGGTTTTGAATGGTAAGTGCTTTGCGACAGAGAACCCTACGGTAAACGTCAACACTCGGGATAGGACAAGGCCTACGCCTAACCACTCCACGACCATTCAAGTTTTGTTAGGAAAAGAGCTTGAAAATGCACTCGGTGCGAGACCGAGGTTTTAGGTTAGAAAGGTTGCGGAAGGAAGTTGTGTCTGCGTATTGAAAGACGAGTATCGAGACCACCCTCACTACAGTGGGCATCCCAACACTCGGAGAGGAAGAGGTCTACACCCAACCCTCTCTTTTTAGTTCAATACAAAGAGAAATTAATTTTAAAGATGGTTTGAAAATGGACTCGGTATGAAACCGAGGTTTTAGGAGAGAAGGGATTGAAAACGTCTTCGTATTGAAAGACGAGCGTCGAAACCACCCTCACTACAATGGGCATCCCAACGCTCGAAGAAGAAGAGGTCTACACCCAATCCTCTCTTTTTAATTCAATACAAATAAATCATTTAAAGAAGATGAGATCTGAAAATGGATGGAAAGCGTCTTCGTATTGAAAGACGAGTGTCGAAACCACCCTCACTACAGTGGGCATCCCAATACTCGGAGAGGAAGAAAGTCTACACTTAATCCCCTCTTTCTAAGTCAATACAAAGATAATTGGATTTTGAATATGGTTTGACAATGCTTTTGAATCGAGTCGGGACAAGAAATAAAGAGAGAAAAGAGGTGGTCTCGGATCTATCGTTTCTCATCAATAATTTGACAGAAAAGCAATAGAGGTCTCGTCATCGACCCAAAAAGCAAAAATGCCCAATAACAAAAGCGAAATAAAATTTAACCTTAAAAATAAAACCAAATGGAAGACATAATGTTTAACTTCTTAAAAAAAAAGAATAAAACTCTAAAAGAAAATATAATATACATAAAATTTTAAAATCTAATATAAAAATTTAGTTAGAAAAGTTTAACTTTTAAATAAAATAATTAATAATAATAAAACAAAAGAAAAAAGAATTAAAAATAAAAAGAATAAATATAAATAAATAATAAATAAATAAATAAAAAAATGAAAAATGAAAAACAAAACAGCACAAACGCAGAACGCGTTCTTCATCGCCTCTTTCTCACTTTCTGCTTCAGTTCACGCATATCTCACCGCCCAAACTCCGATCTCACCATCTCTGTGTCTCAACCCTCTCTCTCTTCGCTCGTTCTCATGCCTCGATCTCATTTTCTCTGTTTCTGATTCTGTTTCAATCACTCCCCTCTCGTTCTACTTCTGTTTTAGGTTAGGGATTTGGGTTTGAAAGAAGAGGTTTTGATTTCTGGTATGGATTTACGGTGGTCGGCGGTAGATAGTGGATAGAAGGTGATGAATTGGGGATTATTTTGGGGATTTTATTGAAGGATTGTTGAAGTGGAAGGGATTAAGATTTGTTGCTACAGATTGGGGGTAGAATGGGAATAAATTGGAGAGAGAATGATGAGCTGGTTTTTGAGGTGTGCGTAGGGTGCGAGATTTTGATAATCATGGTTTTAGCTGGCTTGAAATGACATGGAATGTTGCAGGTGTGTAGGCGGGATGTTGCAAGGTGCAGGTGACTTGGATGGGTTTGGTTCGAAAATGGGAGAGATGGCTTTTCTGGTGACTTTGTTCAGGTTTGTTGGTTTTGTTCTATTTAAAATGAGAATGGTAGTGAGAACTGGGTTTCAATGGAGTTCGAGCTGAAGATGAAGTGGTTGCAAAATGGGCTGAGGGGTTATGGTGTTGAAGCTTTGAAATTGGATTTGGAAGAGATGAGGGTTGAGTGAAAACGGTGGTGAGAGAGAGAGAGAGAGAAGAGAGGTTGCTGGGTTTGTGTTGTTGTTTTAGCGATGGATGTTTTTTTTTAAAGATGGTTGATGTGGTTATTCTGAGTTTCGAAAATGGATGTTTGAAGGTAATGTGATGATGGTTTAATGTTCTGGTTTTAAAGGTTGAGTGTGTTTGAGGGCTGATGAGGAGGGTGAAGAGAAGATGGGGGAATGGTTACAGGGGTTTTTTCGGTTTTCTCCGCTTTCTGAGGGTTGAAGTGGTTGAAGGTTTGTGGAGATTGTTGTTCTGTTTTTATTTGAATTGTTTGAAGGTTAGTTATTTGAAGTGAGATGTTGCCAGCTTTTGAGAGTCATGTTCATGGTTATGAAGGTTGATGCAAGAGGTTTTATTGTGATTGTTATTCTTTTCTCTCTCGCAAACTCACCGCCAGGAAGCCAGGAAACAAAGCAACAACAGTTTAAGATTCATGAAGACAGAAAAAAAATGAACAGAATACTTACAGAGTTGGAGCAAATCCGACAGGTTCCCGTGCTAGCAATGAGGAGTTTGGATGACGCAAAGCTTTTGTTAGACCGGTACCACTAGAATGCCAATACCGAAAACAGAATGCCAATGCCGAAACAGATAAGCTCTATCTTTAATCTTTTTTTCGGTTTTATGTGAGTTTTATTGGATTATGATGGTTGAATATTGTGTTTTGTTTTATGACAGTTGAATGGGGAAGAAGGTGAAGATGAAGGTAGTGCAGGGTTGTGAGTTAGAGGAGAAGAGCTTGTTGAAGGTGGAGGTTGTTTTCAGTTCTGAACAGAGGGTTGAGGATAGTTGATGTTGGTGAAGGAGGAAGAAGGGTTAGCGGCTGGTAGGGTTAGGGGTTCTTTTTTTTTTCTGAATGAATAGTAACCAATATATATGGGGGCTTCATGATGTGAGATTAGGGTTTAGCTTAGAGAAAATGTGGGAACCTTGGGTCTGTTCTCCTTTGGGAAAGAAAATGAGCTACTTTTTGGTAATGGGAGCAAAGACTGAAGTTGTGGGATTGAAAACAGTATAATCTTTGTCTGTTTGTAGCTTTTGAAATTGTCTGTTTTTACTCATGATTTTCACTGTGGTAACACAACAATTTTACTGATATAAACTTGTTGATGTGGTATTTCTTCATTCTTACTATGAACAAACTCTTGGTTTGCTGAAAATAATCTTCCTCTTTGTAGCAGCTCAAACCGTTCAGGACTTGGTGCGGTTGAACCAGTGAGACAGAAGACCTTGAAAAGATTCATTGAATTAACAACTCCTTTCGGCTTATCTCAAAAGGTGATGGCTCCTGGATACGGCTTGGCAGAAAATTGTGTGTTTGTAAGCTGTGCCTTTGGAGAAAGTAAGCCTATTATTGCTGATTGGCAGGGAAGAGTTTGTTGTGGGTATGTTTGTTCAGCGGATAAAGATATCGACATTAGAATTGTTGATCCAGACAGTTGCGAAGAGTTTCGTGAAGACGGGACGGAGGGAGAAATCTGGATTAGTAGTCCAAGTGCAGGAGTAGGATACTGGGGAAGGGAATAATTGAGTCAGAAAACTTTCAGGAATGAACTTACAAATCATCCCGGACGTAACTACACTAGAACCGGAGACTTGGGACGAATAATAGATCAGAAGCTATTCATCACTGGAAGAATCAAGGATCTTATCATTGTTGCAGGAAGAAACATCTATTCCTCAGATGTTGAAAAGACAGTCAAAAATTCATCTGAATTTCTTCGTCCAGGATGCTGTGCTGTAATTGGTGTCCCTGAAGAAACTTTATCGGCAAAAGGGATTTCCTTGCCGGATGGTTCTGATCAGGTTGGCTTGGTTGTGATTGCAGAACTAAGGGATGGTAAACCTGTTAGCAAAGATGTGGTTGAAGATATTCAGGTACGAGTGGCCGAAGAACATGGAGTGAAGGTTACTTCTGTTAAGTTGATCAAGCCTGTTCTAACAAAGAAAACACTGGTAAGGTCATTCACTACAGGAACATGTCAAGCAGGAAGAACACCCCGGGCGCAGCTAGCGAAAAGTGCATCTCTAACCAGTTCAAGAATCAGTACCAAGGAAATTCTGGAATTCTTGAAAAAGCTTATTTCTGAGCAGGCTGGAATCTCGGTCAGCAAAATCTCTGTCACAGACAATATGTCAACCTATGGAATTGATTCAATTGGTGTGGTGAAAGCAACTCAAAACTCTCAGATTTCCTCGGGGTTCCAGTTGCAGCTATAGATGTTTTCAGTGCATCCTGCATTCAAGAATTGGCCAATTTCTCAGAGAGTCTTCTCTTGAAGTCTCAACCTCAACATATGAGCAATCCATCCTTTGCTCCAGAAGATGAAACCGAATCTACTGAATTTGTCGTGGATGTGTCCAAGTCTCATCAATGGAGTATATATGCACTTCAATCTTTAGCACTTGTTTTCATTTCTATCCTTTTGGTTTCTCCTGCTTATCTATCCATCACTACTTTTCAAAGTCTCAACACAAGTGTCGATGAGTCAACGTACGGAATTCCTTGGTCAAACTATCTAATTTCACTTGCTTTGGCTCCACTTTCTTGGATCCTTTGCATTGCTTCTACATGCATTTGCATTTCATTTTTTGGAAACTCTTTCTTGAGGCCCAATTATGCTCTTACTCCTGAAATATCCATATATTCAATGGCCTTTGTCAAGTGGTGGGCACTTTATAAAAGTCAGGACATTTCATCCAAAGTTCTGGCTACACACCTCAAAGGAACAGTGTTTCTGAAGTACTGGTTTGAGATACTTGGTGCAAGAATTGGATCCTCAGTTTTGCTCGACACAGTCGACATCACAGACCCGACTCTGGTGCTAATCGGAGACGAAGTTGTTGTGAACTTAGACCTAAAACTTCGTTGTTGCTCGAAATTTCGAAATTTGCAGCTGAACACTCAAGGTTGATGGTTCCAATCGAGCTGCCGTTGAAGTTGAAATTTTGCTTGTGTTGCCACGAGTTGTTCCATTAGAGAGTACCCATGCAGCTTCTTTTTAATGTCAAACTCAGCATTTTGAAGAAGATTAACTAGGGGAGCAATCAGACCAGCTTCAATAACAGCCTGTATTTGCTCTTTGTTTCCAGCTGTGATGTTTGATATAGTCCAACAAGCTTCTTTCTTGATACTTTTCTTATGTTTATGGTCAACAGGCTCAAAAGGCATGGAGTGCACAATGATTGATAATAGCCTGGGTCTGCAAATCATTTCCAGTTACAATATTTCCCACCACTTGTTTGTTTGAGATGTGTTTCATAATGGTTTGTTGTATTGGTAACTTGTGACAATTGTTGGACAATCATGGCAGTGTGGTTCGACAAGTTGTATTGAGAGTGATAGCATGCTTTCCTACAATGTTCCGAAACAACTCTAAATCACCATCCCGGCACCATCGAATATGGGAGGTTGTACCCCTAGCATCAGCATCAACTTTGAAGAGATTTGCAATTCTGGTATGTGTTGGCAGCTAGATGGAGCATTTTTGAAGTAGGATATGAACTGTTATGAAACAGGTTGGAACTTTTCGGTTTTACGGTGAGTGCTTGGCTATTCATTCTTTGCAGCTGGGAATTAAAATGGTTGTTTTGCTTCCAATAGGTTTTTTTTCTCTATATTGCAAAGTGAATCAAGTTTCTTGATTTATTAATCTTCTCATTCGATTTTGGTTTACTGCAGGTGAGTTTGCTAATTTGAATCATGATAGTTGTGGCAAAGGTTGTAGTTTACAGGTTTGCGAATCTTGTCGGTGCATCAAGTGGTTACGTGCGAGAAAGTTACACAAGCGAGGTGAAGGCTCGTCCTTGTTGTGCCTCATTTGCGTGAATCAAATGGTGGTTATTGTGCAGGGTATATAAGCTTGCAGTGGGTTCATATTGGAACATCAAAAGTTTTGGCAGGATTTTCTGTGTGTAGAGGGTTGTGGCTGGCCATGTATCATGTGTACTACGGGTGTGGTAAATTGTGGGCCATGAAAAATGATTAGGAAATTAAATTATGATGTAATTTTCATGTATCTTTCTCTTGTAAAGATGGGCTTTGAACTTTGAATTTTCACATCCACTTTGTTATTTGAATCATGCTTTAAATTAATGAAAAATCCTTGAACTGTTGATCATTGACTTGAAGTTTCCATGTCATTCTAAAATCTTCATTAGTCAAACCACACCCTTCTTGAGTTCTTCATTTAAATCGAATGAAGCTTTGAAATAATCCACAAATCAATCTTTGAGAAATAAATATTCAAACGCGAATCGACCTTTAACTTTGAACGTATTATTGAATCAACATGAATTCATCCCAACTTTTCCACTTTGAGCCATGACGAGCCAAAAACATCACCCTGAGCTTTATTGAACAATATCCTAATATGTGATGGATCATGTCAGTCTTTGATCATGAAACAACTGAATTAAATACCTCCTGAAAACTTGACTCCTTCATAGACACCTTGAGCAAATAGACCTTTAAATGAAGACTCAAACCATATTGCCTGAACAAGACTTGCCTAACCAAGGTTATATTAGAGGCAAATGCACACACTCAAACCTCAGATGAACCTCAATTTATTCTTGTAACAATTTTGACCCATAAACCATGGAATCGTGGAACAAAATGATCTAAATCTTCAATCCCTCGAACAGTAGTTGGTGGATAGATGCACAGATGAAAGCAATATACTATGTAGGAAAAATTTGGGGTGTGACAGTAGTGGGTCGAGGATCTGCACAACATGCTCTGGGCCTATTGCACTACACCTTTCGCCTATCATACGGGACAGAGGCAATGATCCCCATTGAAACCCACGTGTCGACTAGACGAACTGAAGCACCTTTGGATGAAGAAATAAATAGCAAGGCCCTGAGAGAAGAACTCGACCTTGTCGAAGAGGTTCGGACAAGGGTAGCCCTCCGTGAAGCCTCACTCAAGCAAAAAATAACGATTGGGCACACCGCCAAGGTCATCCGACGAGAATTCTAAGTAGGCAGCCTCGTCCTAAGAAGGAATCACAAAGATTCCCGAGAGGGCAAGCTTGTCGCAAACTGGGAAGGACCCTACCGCGTTAGAGCAAAGATGGGGAATAAGGTCTACTACCTAGAATACCTAACTAGGGAAGAATTAGCTCGACCATGGAACACCAAAAATCTGAAACAATATTACAGCTAAGGCCCCGCTGTCGACGTGTCTCACCCAGACGGCGGGTACGGTAACCGACTACGGTTGCACGCCCAGGTACAAGCGATGCACCTCCAAAAGGATCTAAGCAAGGCTCTGGCGAAGATACCTACCCATGCTCGACGACGTTTCCTCGACCAAGTCGCCGGTTGTCACAGTACCATAAATGGTAGAACCCCTAGCTCGCGATGGGAAGTTCACGCTGCGAACTCAGGCCACGACCGTGACCTAAGCTTCACCCTGCCCGAAAACAACCCAGGCATTTCGATCAGTTCCCCGCATTGTCAAACATCATCTATCGAGCATATCCGGAACATAACAAATTACTAAGTGCCTCTGACGACCGCGTTGAACGATGTAGGACACTTAGAGAATATTCAGAAAAACACAAACATACTACATACTTATACATATAATATAACGCGGCCACAAAGGACCGCAATTGTGCATGGTACAATAAAAGGGGACCAAGCCCACATAATAAAATTACAATAAAATACAGATAATCAAATAGCACGCAGGCCAAAGCATAAAACTACTCCTCTTTTTGAACTTCCTCGTGCGACGCCTGCCCCTAGCCATCCCCGCCCTCGGCAAACCGAAGGAATTTTGGAACGACTATTTGGTCGTCTTTGACCGTGTAGAGGAACCCTGTGCCCTCCGTAGTCAGCTCGACCTTAGGGTTCACCAACTTTATTTGGTCCACTGCGTTTTAGAAAGCCTCCTCGCCAATAGCCATTAGGTCGTCGACAGCCTGAATAAACCGAGCAACCAGCTCTAACCGAGTCGTCAACTTCTTCATCTCTTCGGGCTCATCGTCAGCAGAGGCAACTGTAATCTGTAACTTCCCCACCAGGTCCTCGTCAACCTTCAACTTAGTAACTACAACGTCCCTCTTGAGAGCCACCTCCTCGCGACCTTTGCGGGCAGCATCCTCGAGCTCCTTCTCCCTCTCCTCCTGGAGTTTCTTGACCTTCTGCTCCAGGGCCGTCACCGTAGCTTGGGACCTGTTCATCTCAAGTTCCAGCGGAGATTCATCCTCAGTATATACCACAACCATTTCCAGGACCCTCATTAAAGCAGAGGCATCCTTGGCAAGAATGACCCGTTTGCTGGGACGGTCCATTTCCTCAAGTTTTAGTGATTCTGCTCGAGGAATGGACAAATAGATCACCTCGAAGAATTTCCTATTGTGAAAGCAGGGGGGAAGCTCGAACTTGCTTTTGGTAGACTCCTTGCTAAGATCCATGACCTCGTTTGGATGTGCACGTTTGGGCCTCGAGCTCACGAGCAGAGGCGACGTCTAAGTGGACGGAGAAGTTGAGGATGAAGTCCCCGACCCTGTATGAGGAGGGACCATTTGATGACCAAGACGACTCTTCCATAGAGCAGCGCCACTCTTCATTTTCCCTTGGGAATGTTTCATCATCCTTTCCTGTGCTGAAGGCATCCTGCAAAAATAACAAACACATAAGCACGGAGAAAGAAAACATCTCAGGCGGAATAAGAGAAAGCGAGAACTATCCCAGAGCTCAAGAGCCTCCTCGCGAGTGTTGTACTCGAGGAGCTCTTTGGTGTTGATATACTGGGCTTCCAGCTGCAGCCCACCATCCTCCTCATATAAAAGCTGCCCGACGCGAGTCACGCACTGGGCAGGAAGGAAGCTGTCTACAAAGGCCACCAACTTGTCATAGCTGGCTCGATCATCCTCCACTAGCTGATGAGAAGCAATTATGTACTCATCAGTTGATCCGGTAAAGTGAGCCCCGCTCTAGCAAAAAGGAAAAGTAAATAGCCTCTAGGCAACTATTTTGCCATCCTCATCTATCAGGTCCTCTCTATTCTCGTATGTGGAGACCTTCCATACGAAAGTTGAATCGGCAGCCTTCTCCAACACCAGTTCGATCACATAGAATCTCTCCTTTAACATACAGATGGATTCGGAAAAAGGGTTTGAACAGCTTCCTCCCTTGCTTCAAAGAAACCCAGCCAAACTTTCTCTTCGACACTTGCCGTTGAAGATGAAAGATGGTGAAGAAAAGGGGGAGGGTGGCCCCAATTTGCAGATACTCATACATCATCTTGTATGCCAGCATGAAGGCAATAAATTTTGGGTGCATTTGAGAAGGCTTAAGGTCAAGGTGCACAAAGACGGTGCGTTGAAAGTCTGTGAAGGGCAATGTCAACCCTATCTCCTTAAAAACATACTCGTACATCAGAAATTGCTCCCTGTAACGCCCCGATTCTGATTTCCCATTTTGTTGAGTTTTTTTGATTAATTGAAGGATTATTATTTTAAATGTGGAATTTATGTATTAATATGTTATGTTTACATATTATGCTACTTTACCGATTTTGTGAGTTTTCGGGAAAAATAGATTGGAGGGTATTTTAGACATTTAGCATTTAATGTTAAGTTGGATATTTTGTGAGAAAATGGATTAATAGATGTTTTGAGAGAATAGAAATATATATAAGAGAAAGTGGAAAGAAAAGGGATAGAAAGAAAAGAGTAGAGAAAGAAAGAGGAAGAGGAGAAAAGAGAAGGAAAAGAGAGGAAAGCTTGGATTCATCAAGATCAATCCTTAGGAATCAATTTAATCGGGTAAGGGTGTGAAATCTTATTATCTTTTCAATGTGTATGATTATGTATGCTTTTGTTGGATTGATTTAGATTATTGGAGAGTTTTTACTCATTTTCCATTCTAGGTCAGAAATGGTTTAATCGATAGAAACCGATGTTTTAACGGTTAGAATCTGGAATTATTGGTGTAGTTTAGTCGAAGAATGTTAGGCTAAGACTATAGAAACTTGTTGGAATTGAATCGGGAGATTTTGTAAAGTTTTGGATATTTTGGACAATAGAGGATTTTGAGAAATCGCAGGACTCGCTAGGCGAGAAGCTAGCGAGCGAGCTAGCAAGTGCTTCGCTAGGCGAGCTAGTAGCGAACGGTCCCAGACTTGGGCAGAACCAAATGATCCAATCTCGCTGGAGGCGAGTGTGGTAGCGAAGGTTCTCTAAGCCTTCGCTAAGCGAGCTAGGTAGCGAACACTTCCAGTAGCTAGAAACCAGCCCTCGCTAGCGTGTTCGCTAGGCGAGCAGGTAGCGAGTGTTCGCAATGACCTTCGCTAGGCGAATGGTGCAGCGAACATGACAGAACAACATTTTATTTTTGTTGTTTTCCATCCAACGTTGATGCTTTGATTCTTCAACGCATAGCTTGTGTGCTGTTGGATGATGTGTTGTGGGTAGCCGTATGGCGTGAATCCTAGATTGTGAATTGTGAAGTGTGAAATGTGGCCGTTTGGCAAATTATGTGCATTGTTTGAATTAAATGAAAATGCATGATTATTGTGATAAGAGTTCGCAGCCGTGTGGGTGGTAAAGCGATGCTCATTTCCGTGTGGCATGATTGAAACGAATGTACATAGATTGTATGTGATAGAATGAGATGAATGCATGATTATATATTTGTGAATATGTATGCATTTCAAGAAGTGTATGGAGTCATTTTGCATGTGAAGCATCATGATATACATTCTTGTGCTGATTGATTTCTCGGTGAATCTGTTGAACGATTGTGTGCCCATGTGGGGTGTGAGCAATCCTTAAACATTATGTGCCCATGTGGGGTGTGAGCAATGGGTAAATTGATTCCCCGGAAAATCTGCTAAACGATTGTGTGCCCATGTGGGGTGTGAGCAATCGGATTGTGTGCCCATGTGGGTGTGAGCAATTCATAAACATTGTGTGCCCATGTGAGGTGTGAGCAATGGGTGAACATCGTAGGCCCGACGTGGAGTTACTTCGGTAACGAGCGATGGTTCCAATAAGTTCCTGAGTGAACTTATGATGATTGAGTCGGTACTGCATTTACATCTGCATAGAGTCGTGAGTCGGTCTCTATGAGTTGCATTTATCATCATTATAATTGTGATTGGTGAATAAACATAATTGTAAATGTTTATGTAGAAATGATGTGAATGGTAGAAGCATGAATGATGAATATGCTTAGTTTTGTGTATATACATTGTGATGTATATGTTGAATTTTGATGAATGTGGTGAGAATGTGGAATATGTGTATTCTATGATTGTATATAGATATATAATTATATGCATTGATTATTATGATAATATTTCTCACCCTTCTGCTGTTTTATGGTGCTCTACGAGGCATTGCAGAGTAGATTGCTGAAGGTCTTTTGTGAAGCGTGACTTCATTCTTTTGGGTCGGTCGACTCTGATATGTAGCACCGGGTAGCTAGGATATATGATTCTTTTGTGATACTTTGTATATGTATCTTGATGTTGAATGTTTATGAAAACATGGATTATGTTATGAATCAAACTGGATGATATATATATATATATATATATATATATATATATATATATATATATATATATATATATATATATATATATATATTTTATATATATATATATATATATATATATATATTTATATATTTATATACACACACACACACAACACACACACACACACACACACACACACACACACACACACACACACACACACACACACACACACACACACACACACACACATATATATATATATATATATATATATATATATATATATATATATATATATATATATATATATATATATATATATATATATATATATATATATATATATATATATATATATATATATATATATATATATATATATATATATATATATATATATATATATATATATATATATATATATGTATGTATGTATGTTTGATGTTATTCAAAGTTTAGATGTTTCCGCTTTTATTCTAAATGTTGAGATGTGGGTGTAAGGATTAAGTTCCTCTGTTGAAAAGTTACCCCACTGTTGCATATCTTTAGTGAGCAGGTGTTGTATGTTTTTAATTTCAAGCATAATGTGACATGCCTCTTTTATACGTGTTTTTAATGATACTCTGATGAAATTTTTAATTCGTGCCTAAATGATTTAATTGATTATTTGGGGGTATAGAAAAGGGGTGTTACATTAAGTGGTATCAGAGCCAGTGTTGAGTCAGTTGTGTCTGTCTCGTTGTTGTGCTGGTTAAACGGTTGTTTAACCTTGTTGTTATTTTTGGGAATGATCAGAATATGGCTGGTCGTAACGACAATGCGATGGCTGCTGCATTGGAGGCAATGGCTAGGGCGGTGCAGGGTGCACCGAATGTGAATGCTAATGACGAGTTCAGGAAGAATCAACCACCGGTCTTCAAAGGAAGATTTGATCCCGATGGTGCTCAGATTTGGTTGAAAGAGATTGAAAGAATCTGTCGAGTTTTGGGCTGTGAAGAGAGGAATAAGGTGAGACTTGGATCTCACATGCTGAAGGAAGAAGCCGACAATTGGTGGATCGATATGCATCAAGTTCTTGAAGTGAATGATGAATAAATAACTTGGGATTTATTTTATACTGATTTTTTGAGGAAGTATTGCCCTGAGAGTGTGAAGGGAAAGAAGGAGATGGAATTTCTTGAACTAAAACAAGGTAGTATGTCCGTGGTGGACTATACTGCTAAGTTTGTGGAATTGGTTCAATTTCATCCTCATTATGCTGCAATTACTGCTGAGTTCTCTAAGTGTATTAAGTATGAGAATGGTTTGCATCCTGAGATTAAGCAAGCGGTGGGATATCAAAGGATAAGGAGGTTTTCGAATTTGACCGAATGTTGTAGAATTTTTTAGGAAGATAGCAAGGCTCGTTCTACGCATTATAATAGTTTGAATGAGAGGAAAGGAAAGCAACAAGTTAGGAGTGGACCTTATGTGACACCTGTTGATAAGGGCAAGCATAAGGGAAACTTTGATAAGAGATCTGGAGGAGGAAGTTCTGGTTTCGTTAAGTGTTACAAGTGTGGCGAGATGGGTCATAAGTCTTTTGAATGTGGAAAGACCGTTACAAAGTGTTCTAACTATGATGATTGAGTCGGTACTGCATTTGCATCTGCATAGAGTCATGAGTCGGTCTCTATGAGTTGCATTTATCATCATTATAATTGTGATTGGTGAATAAACATAATTGTAAATGTTTATGTAGAAATGATGTGAATGGTAGAAGCATGAATGATGAATATGCTTAGTTTTGTGTATATACATTGTGATGTATATCTTGAATTTTGATGAATGTGGTGAGAATGTGGAATATGTGTATTCTATGATTGTATATAGATATATAATTATATGCATTGATTATTATGATAATATTTCTCACCCTTCTGCTGTTTTATGGTGCTCTATGAGGCATTGTAGAGTAGATTGCTGGAGGTCTTTTGTGAAGCGTGGCTTCATTCTTTTGGGTCGGTCGGCTCTGATATGTAGCACCGGGTAGCTAGGATATATGATTCTTTTGTGATACGTTGTATATGTATCTTGATGTTGAATGTTTATGAAAACATGGATTATGTTATGAATCAAACTGGATGATATATATATATATATGTGTGTGTGTGTGTGTGTGTGTGTGTGTGTGTGTGTATATATATGTGTGTGTGTGTGTGTGTGTGTATATATATATATATATATATATATATATATATATATATATATATATATATATATATATATATGTATATATGTTTGATGTTTTCAATGTTTAGATGTTTCCGCTTTTATTCTACATGTTGAGATGTAGGTGTAAGGATTAAGTTCCTCTGTTGAAAAGTTACCCCACTGTTGCATATCTTTATTGAGCAGGTGTTGTATGTTTTTAATTTCAAGCATAATGTGACATGCCTCTTTTATACGTGTTTTTAATTATACTCTGATGAAATTTTTAATACGTGCCTAAATGATTTAATTGATTATTTGGGGGTATAGAAAGGGGGTGTTACATCCCGTACGTCGAGCAAATTCGTTTATCTTCTAAAGAAAAATGGACCCTCCATTCTCCCTCCGGTCCCACCGTGGTGAATGCGTCCCCGGTGTATGAGGAAAAAAGAGATGCATGCTTCATTGGCTCGACCACCGTCCACTCATCCACCAATGACATCCCAGCAGACGTCCCCACAACCTCAGGAGACGAGGAATCATCGTCTGTCTCTGTATCCTCCGAGGAGCTATCCTCAGACAAATGTCTAAGACGTTCTTCTTTGTCAGCCCTGTGCGACATCTCTTTTACCTGAAAAGCAGAGGAAAATAGTGAACTCGATGACAAAATCAAGTCCATCCTTCCACTGCTAGTCAAGTGAAAGGGCACACAAATAGTCAAGAACATGATCCTCGACCTAAGCCCTACTCAAATGGTGCATCTAAACAAATGGGGAAGGTGGCCGATAGTTCTCCCTAACACATCCGAGGATAGTCGCCGGTCACAAAACCCAGAAATCCCACGGGGAAACCACCGAAATCCATGTCACTTTAGTAGTGGTACCACCGCGTCTTCCCTACCCCGGGATCAACTGAACCTATGGGTTGCTAACTCACCCTTCCTAAAAACAGCAACTACACCGCCGATAGCAGACAGATGGTCGCGCCACCGTCTGCCACCAACAACCACCGCTAAATACACCCTATAACTAAGTCGTTTCAGTCCTAACCACATGCAATCTAAGGCATCACAAAAAAAAAACAAGGAATAAACAGAGAATCGATGTACTTACGTGGTCGATAAAGAAGTTCTAGAACGAAAACAACTCTGGTCGGGTGTTGTACGGTGGTAGAAACGAACTTGAAGGCAACGAACGGCGGTTAAAGAAACGGGTAAGAAGAAAGAGAAGCGAAAGTTATGAATGAGCGAACCCTCTCGCTTTTTATAGGCAAATGACAGGCACATGCACGAGCACGCGCGGGTAGGGCATCATCATGACCCTAGCCTGACCATCATCACGCATTTAATGTTGCACACGGCTTGAGGCACACATGGCATCCCCACTCTTTAGATCCCATCAATCGTTGGGCTCTCCGAATCCCAAGATCCCCGACACGGACATTCATGGTGCCCGGGAAAGTGTTCATCCGAACACAGGGGAGCTCACGGCGACGATGCCTAGGAAGAAGATCATCCTTAAGTCATCACTACCATGCCCATTAGCAACGACTTAGAGGGCTACTAATTCGGACTGACCCAATGGCTAGGCATGGCCTAACCCACTTCTGCTTCCAGAACGACCCAATTGCCTAAGTCCAACCTCTTCGGGGGGAAGTTTACCTTTCTTCCCCTCCAACAGGGGAGGTTGACCTATTTATCCTTGGTCACAACACTTCTCTCTGTCAGTCTATGCCCGTCACGCACACTTTCACCATCCAGAAACAGCTAAGACACTTGTGCCCGTAACTACGTCCCTTCCCGTGCCAACGGCTAGTTATGGGCACGTCTGCCCGTCCCAACGGCTATTTCTGCCAGTTACCTATTCTTCGAGAAATGGCTATCTCGCCCCGAAAATAGGGACCAATGGCCAAGCGCTTGAGGCATTATAAAAACCCTCTCATCTGAGAGGGTCAGATATCTAATGTCTCACCTTGAAACACACATATTATGTACTTGCCCGCTCTCTTGCTGGTTTTATTACTTTAGCATCTGAGTGTCTTGCAGGTACACCTCCTCCTCCTCTTTCACACCCAGCATCACAGACGTTTGCCATTGACCAATCTCAGGTTTTGATCGTTCGGTAAGACCATAAAGGTACACCAAATATCAAATAATTAAATAAAAACTTAAATAATTCAATTAAATCAATTAATCGAATTCGGGGTGTTACACAATGCACTCTCAATATAGACATACAACTCAGTGACCTTTAGTTTGAGAGAATATGCTTGCTCAAGTCTCATTCTCCTTATACACCTTCTCATAATCTTGACAGTCAATTCTGAGTAGTGTTAATGATATATGCCAACATAAATGCATACTAACTAGTAAACAAAATTAAATATAATATTTTTAATAATTAATTATATGATCATATGAATATGTTACTTGAAACAATGTCATGTAACCTTCCAACAACTTTGTGGTTAAATTAAGCTCATTTTACAAATAATCTAGAGAAGTAGTGCTCTAAGAGAAGTCATTGATCATATTAGTGTCATCAAACGATTGCAAGTACACCACTTGAGTGTAGATCAAGTGTTGTTTTCCTGGAAGTAAATTTCCCCATAATTAATAATATTAAAATATAAATATTTAATATTTTACAAATCATGAAAACCTCTAAAATTGAAAAGTTAATGACTATATACAAATTGTTATCAACATGTATGAAGAACAGAAAAATCAAACATTTTCATTTGTTAAACCTGTTTAAGACCAATTTCATCTCTAGATTTTTATTTCCTTCTAACAAAGTAATCCTTATCCATGTTTCATTTGAAGATCATAATCTTGAAATTAAGAGAATACATAATTCTCGTGTCAATATCAAACCCTTGAATTTTGATTCTTTCATTCTCATATTTAGCTTTATCCAACAAAGGAACCATCCATTTCTTAGTCAATTATCTATTCAAGAAAAATACTTTAATATTTTTCAAGTTCTCTTATTCTCAACAACAATACTTTCATGGGTCACTACTTTCAATTGAAGAACTTGATTTTGTCCCAACAACAATAACAACAACATTTTTGAATGAATTATTCTTCTTTTGAAACATGTGTTTCTTGTTGTGAAATTTAAAAAAACTTATAGATGAATGGAGACACACATTTTTTTCCATTAGAATATGAAGACAAATCCAACAGTGATGACAAAACATTTTTAGTCTTGATCTTATTGTGTAATAGCGAAGAGGTAAAATACTACTTACATTTTTACCTTTTCTTTAAAGAATAGTTAGTTTTGTATGTAATGAGTGAATCTTTGATATTGATTCGCTAAAATTTAGTTTTTTAAGAGGATTATTACATTAAGTTTTTTAAACAACTTTCTACATATATAACATATTTTAGATCATAAAATTATTCTCCCACCTTTTGTTATAATCAAAATCAAAATTAAAGTGTATAGTTCTTCAAACCAGTGTTGGTTCAACATAATGCACTCTCGATATGGGTCTAACCTAATAACCTTTCGTAACTTTCGTAAGAGATAAGAGGTTTGCTCGCATCTTATTCTCTATATACACATTCTCACAATATTAACCACCAATATCAAGAAAGTGTTGGAAGATCCATGTTTACATCAATGTATAATAATCAATAAACAATAATAAGTATAATATTTGTAACAATTAATTAAATAATCACATAAATTTGTTACTTGAAGCAATGCCATGTAACCTACCAACAACTTTGTACTAAACTTTATGGTTAAATTAAGCTCTTTATAAAAATAATCCATCCCTTTTAGACCTAATAAAATTATCACAATCCACCCCTCATACTCACTTTCCATAGTCCTTCCTCTATTTACTCTAAAAAATGTGAACTTCATTCTTCCATTTTTGCTTTTTGACCTTTCATTTACACCCCTACAGACCAATAAAAAACATTGAACACAAGGTATTTCTTCTCAACTCCCTACTCCATTAACTTCATGCAATTAATGAGATGACAACTTTGAAGACAATCACAACACGAGTTTGATGAATGCATGGAAGAAGAATAGACAGAAAAAGGATACTAGAAAAGAGTATCAAACGAAATATGAACTGATAGTATTTGAATGGTTTTAATTTTAGGTTTTATCAATTTTTTTGAACGATATGTATAAATTCCTTCATCTTCTTTAAATTAGAGTCATTTCCATGTGAAATACACAAGTGCATAGTTAAACCTCATCTTTATGTTCCATATTATTGTTTATTTTTTTTTTGCCTAGAAACTCATTTAAGATCATTTTTATTTATAATATTCTTTTTCCTAAGATCCTCCTTCCTCCTTTTTAAATATCAAATGCTATACAACAATAGTATCTGAAGAAGGAAGCACAAATGACACCAAAACAAAATGATTACTTTCTATGACTATGCATTTTCTAAATGGGATGAACCATAAATGAAATTTCTAGCATAAGAAAAATTGGTAAAGAATCTGATACAAATTCTAAGAAGTGGTTTTATTTGAATACCTTTATGTTATTTGTTTAGCTTGTTTATTAATTGGTGTTTTTTATTCTGGTATTGCTTTTGGATTTATGTCTGATTTTATTTCATTTTAGGTTTGTTTGTGGTTATTTTTGTTTTTTTTTTCTTATCATGCATATACCATTTTCTAATTCATGGATTTTAATTGCTATAGGTTAATATAATTCTAATTTATAAGCAAGTATGTATTAAAATTTTGAACAGTGATGAGTCTTAATAAAAGTGAATTAGAATCTTTGTCAGTACACTCCTTTTAAGAACCAAAATTTAGAGCAAATTTTAAAATAAAAGTGATAGACAGATCCCTGAGCAGGGTGTTAGACGATAGAATTTGATCTAGACGGGAGGTGAATATATCAAATTGTCTAACCGAACCTACTATCGAAAAATAATATACGTATTGCAAACCAAACCGAATGATAATGAACGTAAATGTTCAACAACGATCAAGCTATAAATCAATTAAATGCAATGTTAATCGTAACTTGTATATCCAATGAACCAAAACACAATCAAAATACACACAAACAATTTATCGAACACTTGGTTTGCAATGGATATATATATATATATAGAGAGAGAGACCAATATTTGTTTAGGCAGTTCCCCAGTCGGCCTCACTATGGGTATGTCTGCCCTCAATTTAAAATCTAATTGAGATATTGCTATAAACCTTTTCTTTGCAAAATCATTTATACAAGAGATGAAGAATACAAATCCCCAAAACTCTATTGTTTTGTGTTGATTATTCAACCTCAAACCCTTGATCAAAAGCTTGATCAAGTGACCTAAAATGCAGCTATAATCCTCTGATTATCCCGAGCATGCAACTTTTTGAAACCCAAGATTCCATAATACAATTCACCATCTCGCGCTACTCCCTTGCAAGGAAACCAAATTGCCCCAAGGCCTTCACTCGGTCGAATCTGTATTGACGTGATCTTGGCCAAAACCTTCAAATTAACCTGATCTTAAAGAAAAACCCCACCTTGTTTTTCTCATTTGAAACACACAAAGTTCCCAACCCAATACTCTCGGTTACGTCAAACCTAATTGGATGTTATTAACCCTATACGATAGCATGCGCCGATATATACTGTTAGTTTTTGTGAAAATATACAATTTTAATTCGCATAGGCTGGCCTATACGAGGTCAGGTTGACCTATACTGAACCATTCAGTAGAGAAATTATAGTTCAAATGACACAGGTTGACCTATTCAATTATGTGTCGGCCTATCGAATTCTCATTTGAAGAATTAGAATCAAATAAACTTCTAAGCAACACCAATGACTCGAGTTAAACTCGTGTATGCTAACTTGATTGGAGACACATGCATATGCTAAGCTTTGATGGTTTGTTTACTTTAATCGTGTAACATATAATCATGCGAGCATGACTTTGTCCAAGATAAAAATGAATCATGATGACATTTATGTATGGTTACTATAAACATGTAAAATGCAACATACAACAGTCACATTTGGTATTTTTGGAAGTAAACACATATAACAAGCATCGCACATAGTTCATCATATATCCTTATGAAATAAATAGGTAAAAGAAATACTTATGTACTTAACAAGAAATAGGGTTGAAACGATATTACCTCGCCGTACACAAGAAGAAGGATGCACAAGCATTCCACGAAGAACTTTCGAATGAAAGTTGAAATGAATGCAACACGTACCACAAAGCACAAACAAGACCAAAACGTACTTATCACTTTCCTTCTTGTATATGTATTTGAAAGTGAAGTAGTAATGAATCCGAGAACATCATTTGATGATTATTTGCTCAATTATGATGATAATATGGCTTCTCCTCGTGTTTCATCATTTTAGGTTGATTATTCGTAGTTTGATGTACTTGAGCAAGTCTAGTCAAAGATAACCAGCATAATTGAATATAACACCCTTCTGACACTTCGTGAATAGCTTATTAGTAATCATTTACACACTTTTACCACTTAAATAAACACAAAGAGTTAACTTGGTTGGTAACATAATCTGCCTTGTTAGTCACATAGATTAAAATAATAAATACATGTTACCGTGTTGTGCCTTGATGCTCCATGAACAAGATCACATACTCTCTCCATAAAGTCAAGACATTTTTCCTACATAATTAACAAATTGTGTTAGGTATCCAATCTTCATTGGATCCTTAGGGATTCGTAAAACCTTGATTGCATTAGGCATCCATTGAAAGGCACCATTAGGAACATGAAGTTTCCTAACTCTTCACTTTGCAATAGTGTGTCCTTTTTGCAACAGTAGTGACAGTACATGTTAAGTGAAGATAAACTTTTGCTATTTGTTCCTTTTTAATGTAACTATACCTTCGAACAAATTGTGAGATGGTATGTCATACTTGGAAGTATCTATAGCAAAGGTAACCTTGGGTTGAAAAGCCTTATCAAGTTTAGTTTCAAGAATCCTTGACTCCTTTTTCCAAATGTGATATGTTTCACAACCAAAATTCCACAAAGATCTAGGGTCCTCATCTTGTCCTTCAAGAATATTTGACATAGATTTCCTAGTGCTTCCACATGTTTTTCATTTTCAGCAATCTTAGCTTCCAAATGAGAGATGATTCTTTTGTTTGAAGCTAATCTCGTAAAAGTATCAATGGCTTGTCTTTGTAGATTCTCAAAGGATTATTGAAGTTAAGAAAAATCTAAGTTATGAGAAGCTTGAAGTTTAAAGTGACTCACAACCTTTTTCTTTCCTTTGTTTTCCATATTGCAAAGCTTGGCTGACTCATCACTTGAAGTAGAGGCATCATCACTTAACAAATCACTTTCACTTTCCCAAGTGGCATAAACTCTTCTAGCTTTTCTAGACATTTTGTGACAGCCTCTTTCATTCTTGATTTTTGGACACTCCGGCTTAAAGTGATCGGGTTTACCATAGTTTTAAGACGTACTTCACGACTTTCCCTTTTTACTCTCATCTTATTCTTTTGAGGAACTTGATAACCTTCTTGATTTATCACGGTACTTGTTAGGATATTTATTGCTATATTTTGACATGTATTTGTTGACTCACTTTTATGAACAGTCCCATATCTTCTTCATCGGATTCATTGTCATCTTTAGGTTTACTATCCCTTTACTCGTCTTGAGAAGGCCTTAAGCTAGAAGCCTTTAGAGTAATGGACTTATTCCCTTCTTCTTTGTCTTTCCCTTTCTCACTCTTTGATCATTTTTCGTATTCCTTCTCATATTCTTCCAAGCAAGTAAGCTCTTGCTCATGCTCTTCCAACTTAACAAACAAAGAGTAAGATCAAGCGACTTAAGATCATTTGCTTCTTTAATATAGGTGACCTTTGGTTGTCATTCCCTACTTAAACACCTCAAAACTTTGTTAGTAGCAAGTTCATTAGAAATGAGATTACCTAGTGCATTTAATCAATTTATAAGATGTGAGAACCTTTTCCGCATATCCGCAATGGCTTCACCATGATCAATACAGAACAACTCAAACTCTTGATTTAATGTGTTGATCCTAGCTTATTTAACATCATTAGTATCCTCATGGGCAATCTTTAATGTGTCCCACATAGCTTTGGCGGTCTCACAATGAGAAACGCGATAGAACTCATCAACTCCTAAAGCGGAAGTGAGGATGTTTTTTGCTTTCCAATCATGTGACCATAGTTTCCAATCATTAGAATCCCATTGTGCTTCCAGTTTAGATACAGTAACACCCTACGCATTGGTCGTAGTTATTTCATTCAGACCATTTTGGATAGCATCCCATATACCTTTGTCAACGAAGTTAACATTAATACACATAAGAGCTTTCCAATAGCCATAACTTTCGTTGGTGAAAATTGGTGCTCTATTGTACGTACCCTTAGGTTCGGTAGCCATTCTTCTAAGAAATGTATCTCAATCACGAAATGAACTAGATATCTTGATGCCACTTGTTAGACGATATGCTTCGATCTATAAGGGGTGAACATAAATTTTACAACCAAAAACTTTGGGCAAAAAGTTATTTTCAAATTATGGCACAGCTGAAAAATGACCCGGATCGAATCGTCTAACCGAACCTACTATCGAAAAGCAATATACGTATTGTAAACTAAACAGAATGATAATGAACTTAAATGTCCAACAATGATCAAGCTACGAATCAATTAAACGCAATGTTAATTGTAACTCGTATGTCCAATGAACCAAAACACAATCAAAATATGCACAAATAATTTATCGAACACTTGGTGTGCAATTGATAGCAATTGGAAATATAAATTGTTTTGTTGATGTTAAAAGGCAATCATAATCAAAGTGATTATGATTATATCAATAACAATACTTCTAAAAGATAATAGAAAACAATTTCCAATCAAATTGATCAAACAACGATGCACTCGATAAATTTCAAAATCAACAATAAAAGTGATAAAGAGGTATAAAGAGAGAGAGAAACCAAGATTTGTTTAGGCAGTTCCTCAATCGGCCTCGCTATGGGTACATCTTCCCTAAATTCAAAATCAAATTGAGATATTGTTATTAATCTTTTCTTTGCAATATCGTTTATACAAGAGATGAAGAATGTAAACCCCTAAAAACCCTATTGTTTTGTGTTGATTCTTCCACCTCCAACCCTTGATCAAAAGCTTGATCAAGTGACCAACAATATAGCTATAATCCTCCTATTATCCCGAGCATGCAACTTGTTAAAATCCAACATTCTCAAATACAAGTCACCATCTTGCGTTACTCCCTTGCAAGGAAACCACATTGTCTAAGGCCTTCACTCGGTTGAATCTGCGTTGATGTTATCTTGTATAAAACCTTTAAATCAACCCAATCTTGAAGGAAAACCCAAACTTCATTTTCTTATTTGAAACATACAAAGTTCCCAACCTAATATTCTCGGTTACACCAAATCTATTTGGACGTTATCAACCCTAATATAGATGGTCACCCAATCAAAAAAATGATTATGTGTAGTTCAATTGTGTGTATGCGTAGAAGAGTGAATGAAGATGATGGGTAACTTTGTAATATGGTTTTGTTTAGGTTTTATTCACTAGGAACCTTACCTAGAAGAAGATACACGTATGAGTATATATAGGCATGTGAAGAAAATGGGCGAAAGGATACAAGAAAAATAATATGCTTAAAGAATTTTTCAAGTTTTAAGTTGCATAGGTCAGCCTATGAAAGTGTTCAGGCCGGCCTGTACGGCCACCTGAGAGGAGACCTGTGGGCAGAGCCTACATGCTTCATTCTTGGAGCGTGGGAGCCGACCTGAAATATGGATGAGTCGACCTGTACTAAAGCAAATACTTCCATAGGTCAACCTAATCACATATAGGTCAGCCTATGCAGTGATATTGACACACAAACATGATTTTGATGTGTATGAGATGTCCAAGACCTATCAAACTTTTTCAAAGATTTTTTTTATGCATCCTAAGGCTAAGGGGACAAATGAGCATCTAAATGTAGGTTGATACTGTCCAATATAAAAAAGCGCTACAATATACTACCTTGTTCCTTGTTCGACATCATTCAAAGCCCGATTGAATTTGTAGTTAGCAGTCACACAAGGAATCTATTAAATCAATATTTCAAAAAGCTTTTAGGTATTAGAATGTAAAACAAAGTTCCTTATTTTATCAGAGCTCAAGATTAGTCCAATTGTTAATTTAAAGCACACAACAAGGAATTAAGCTAATTACTTTCTGCTTAGACAAAGAAATCAAGGATGAGAGAGATCTTATACACCATAATCAAGGCTTATAGACCATACTTAAAGAAATTTCAAAATTTTAAGAATTTTAACTGGGTGCTATTAGAATCCAATTATTCCTCTAATACTCCATTCAGAAGATAAACATTATTCATCGACAAAGACCATGTTCAGATTTTTATTAATAATATCAAATTTGGCAATAGCTAAGGATTTTGTAAATATATCAGCCCATTGATGTTTAGAATCAATAAACTAAATATTTATATCACCATTCTGAACATAGTCTCTTATAAAATGGTGTTTGATTTCAATATGCTTAGTTCTAGAATGTTGAATCAAATTCTTTGTTAGAAAGATAACAACAGTGTTGTCACGGAGGATAGGAATATTATTTCCAAAAATCTGATAATCTTCAAGTTGATATTTCATCCATAGCAGTTGAGTGCAATAGTTAGTAGCTGAAATGTATTATGCATCTACGGTAGACAGAGTAATAGTTACTTGTCTTTTACTACCCCACGAGATAAGGTTATTACCTAAGAATTGGCAAGTTCCACTAGTGGATTTTCTTTCAATTCTATCTCCAGCATAGTCAGCGTCACAGAATCTAACTAGCTTATACTCTAAGAATTTCTTATAAAGAAGACCAAGAGTTGTTGTTCCTTTCAGATACCTAAATATCCTCTTAAATGTGTCTCTCTAGGATCTGATTGGAATCCTGCATACAAACATACATTGAATAGAATATCTAGTTTAGAAGCAGTGAGATAGAGTAAGGAACCTATCATACCTCGACATTTAGCTGGATCCACATTAGCACTACATTCTTCATCATTCAGGTTGCAAGTTGGATGAATAGGAGTTGACATGACTTTTCATTTATCAATATTGAATTCTTTCAAGAGTTATCTTGAATTCTTCCTTCTGAGTAATTTGAATTCCAAGGAAGTATTTCAATTCTCCCATCATGCTCATTTCAAATTAAGCGTGCATAATTTTTTAGATTTCTTGACAAAGAGACGCATTAGTAGAACCAAAAATTATGTCATCAACATAAATTTGAACAATCAAGATTTATTCTTCTAGAGTTTTCCTAAATAGTGTAGTATCAACCTTGCCTTTACCATTCTCAAGCAAGAAATTACTTAGTCTCTCATACTATGCTCTAGGACTTGTTTAATACCATATAGTGATTTCTTGAGCTTGAGACAAAGTCTAGATGGTTAGGATCTTCAAAGCTAGGAGGTTGCTTGACATACAATTCTTCAGTAATAACTCCGTTCAGAAAAGCACTTTTTAGGTCCATCTGATAGAGTACATTGTCATGGTTGATGGCATAAGAGAGAAGAAGTCTTATGGCTTCTAACCTTGCCACAGGAGAAAATGTTTCAAAGAAGTCAATTTTCTCTTTCTGACTGTAGCATAGAGCTACAAGTCTAGCTTTGTTTCTATCAACTTATCCAAGTTCATTTAGCTTATTTCTGAAGACCCATTTGGTTCCAATATTATCTTTCTTCTGTGGTCTTGGAACAAGATCCCACACATCATTTCTCTAAAATTGATTTAGTTCATCTTACATAGCCATGATCCACCCATTATCTAATAATGAATCATCAATAGAAGTAGGCTCTATCAATGAAATAAGTCCAAGCATTGATTAATCATTTTTAAAAGCAGATATGGTTCTCAATGTCTCATATTTATTTCCAATGATTTGCTCTTCTAGATGAAATGCTCTGTATCTAAACGGTCTCTTTGGTGGAGCAGATGCTTCAGTACTATTTTGAGTAGCCACAGAATCAGTAGTAGTGGGACCAGTTGTAGTGACTTCAATTTTTGCAGCCTTTGGTAATCCTTCAATAATAATAAATTCTAAAGTATCATCATCTATAGTTTTTTCCTTAGGAACACATACCATAAGTTTTTCTTCAGAGTTTTGTATACCTGTAGTGTTATTATTTTGGTCCAAAGACTCTGACATGCCATAATCAGGTATTTTGTCATCAAATTTAACGTGAATAGACTCCTCAACCATTATGATTTATGAGTTATACACTTTGTGTGCTTTTTAGAGTTTAGAGTATCCTAAGAAGATACCCTTTTGAGTTTTAGCATCAAATTTCTTTAGGTAGACCTTATTGTTCAAAATGTAACAAGTACATCTGAATTGATGAAAGTAAGAAATACTTGGTCTTCTACCTTTAAATAATTCATACGATGTTTTATTCAGAATTGGTCTAACATAGATTTTGTTCTGAATATAACATGCAATACTAACAACTTCTGTCTACAAATACTTAGGGAGTTTATTTTCAGGAATAATTTTTCTTGCTATTTCTTGCAAAGATATGTTCTTTCTCTCAACAACCCCATTTTGTTGTGGATTTCTAGGACTGGAGAACTCATGGATAATTCCATATCTTTCACAAAAGGACTCAAATTGTTCATTTTCAAATTCTCCCCATGGCCACTTCCAACCTTCAGAATCTTTGCTTCCATCTCAGATTGTACTTGAATTCACAAGATGTTAAATACTTCATATGTTTCATCTTTAGATCTAAGAAATTTTACCAAAGTTCATCTGTTAAAGTTATCAACAATTACCAAACCATATTTATTGCCACTAATTGAAGTAGTCCCAATAGGACTAAACAGATCAAAGTGAAGCAATTCCAAGGGTCAAGAGGTAGAGACAATGTTCTTGGTTTTAAAAAAGGTTTTCACAATCTTTCTAACTTTACATGTTCCTCAGAGAGCATCTGAGTGATAGTCAAGATCTGGTAGCTGTCACACCCTAATTTTTAACCCTAAAATTTCACCTCATTTAAATCATTTTTGGCATAGCATCAATCATCTCATGTGTGTGTGATTTATGTATCACTAACCCCTTTGAGGTCACAAGAGTATGTGATTTGGTTTACTTTGGCTGCAAGCTAGGGTTTTGGCACCAAGAAGTTCAAGAAATTGACCAATCAAGGATTTATATGATCCTCAACTCTCCAATATGATCAAGAGTCTCCTTATATCAATAATTAAGTACAATATTCCACCAATATCATTTCATCAATCCCTAGGGCATCAGATGCACCCAAATTAGGGTTTTGACCTAATTCACTTTGGGTTTGACTTTTTGAGCAAGGATGATTCAACACTTAAAGACATTCTCCAAGGACCTCAAGCACATCATTTTAGCCCTTTCATATGTTTGTATTCATTCAAGAAGCTTGATCCATTAGTGATTGAAGAAATCAAGTTCATCTGGAAAAAGTCATTTGTTCATCAAAGTCAAGGTTTGACTTTTGAGATTTTTGGTCAAACATGAACTCCACAAGTCAAGGATCATGAAAATATAATGGACAATTGAATTTGACCATGATTAATCAATAAAATCAAGAAAAGATCAAGATTGGTGGGATTAGTATTTTGTAAATTTTTCTAAGTTACAAAATCCCATGACAAATGCCTTACTTTCCAAGACTATAACTTCTTCCTCAAGCATACAATGGAAACACTTGAGGAATCATTTTAAATATGGTATTATATAATTCAATTTGGTGAAATAATGGACCCAAAAGAATTTACCAATTGGAAGTTATGATTGATCAAAGTTGAGGTTTTTCAAAGATATGAAGGTACCAATACTTAGAAATTTATCTAGGTATAAATAAGTGAAAAGTCCTATTTTATCGGCCATTTTTCTCATTTATCCAAATTTATTATCTCCAAGTGATCAACATTAAAGTTGTAGCATGTGATCTCATATTTCAAATGCTACCAAAAACATGGAATTATCCTGCTTGAGCATGAAGTTATGAATTTGCAAAGTAGCCATGAGAGACTGGTTTGGTCCAAGGCAAATTATGCATCAAGGATTTCACACGAGTTCATGATCACTTTTGGCCAAGTTCCAAGTATTTTCTGAGCTTGTCATCAACTAGAAACTTGTTCCACTCCATGAAATCTTCCTAAGGATATCAAGCTCTATAGAAATAGATCTTGTTACACCATGGAAAGGCATCATCCAACATGCCAACTTGATTGACTTTTGGATATTGGACAAAAAGCTCCTTTTTATCTCAACCACTTCCCATGATTCAAGGAGGTCCTTATGCATCAGAAGCAATTTGTGTGACATGGGAAAATGCTCAAGGAAGTCAACTAGAAATCCACCCTATAAAACATGGCTCGCTTGTACTTGAATCAACTTTATGCAAAAATTGAAATGTCCATTGGATTTTGATTCAACTTTGTCTAAATCTTTGCCATTTGCATCGGATCCTTTCCACTATAAATACTACCTCATACTAGATTCAAAACACACAATAATTAAGATAGAAACCCCTAAACTCAGCATTTTGCAACCTTGAACACTTGTGTTCTTCACTTTGCTCCAAAACCACAAAACCTGTCAAAACTCATCACAGTCACTAAACATCCAAAATTTTCACTCCAACATACCACAAATACCTCTCTTAAATTGTTCAAACCCTCTAAAATACCAGAAAACACTTGGAACCAAAATTTAACCCTCTTTTGCCACCATTGTTGACCAAAGAGCCAAAACTCAAGAACTCATTATTCTGGCCATCTCAAATTATCATACCACCTTAAATACTTCATAAACACATCATACAAACTGCTCAAATTATCACATTCCATCTGTAACATCCCTAGCACGTAAATCACATTCTCACTTTTGTCACTTGCAAGAGGATTCTAGATGAGGAGTTGGAGAAGTTTTAAGGTAAACTCAGCATTGCAATAGCTTCCTAGAGGTTCAGTGGAGCTAACTACATCATCATTCACCATCTGGAAGTGCATTTGAAAAGGATTTGGACTTACTCCAATAGGTAAGATTTTCATTTCTTAAACTCCATGATTTGAGCATCATTTTCATTCATTTAAGTTACCAACTTACTTGCTAAGATGTAGTGATTAATACCCCTATGCTAATTGTCCTTAATTAGTGATGTTCAATGTTTCATTTTGATTTTTAGTTTTAGAGTTCTTGTTGTTGTCTGATTGATTGTTTGCATTAGAACGAAAATGAATGAAATTGATTAATACCATTAGATTCCTTGTTAAACTCTATATTATCATTTAATTGTAATATATTAAATGAATTGGCATTGTTCCCTAGCAGTCATAAGCTGATTTTGTATGTTTATGTGAAGCAAAGGGTTTGGGGTTCAAATCCCCCTCGCCCCAGACCTTTTGATGTTTTTTAAGTTCATTTTCACTTTGGAGCTTCATACATTCCCTTTATTTTTTTTACCACTCTTTCATTTCCTTTTTATTTCTATTCTTTTAATTAAGTTTAATTATTTGATTTAGTTTTAAAACTTTCCCATTTTATTTTAATACAACAAAATACCAAAAATATTTTATTTCACTCATTTATTTTATTTTTCACCAATGTTACATATTTTATTATCTTGGTTATTTATTTTAAAATCAACCTTGAAATCACAAAAATATTTTTTCTTCCTTTTATTTGTATTTCTCCTATGCCTAAGAACACTGTCTTCCATTCTTGTTTGTTAAATTCCATTATCATATGTTTCTCATTGTACTTTACTTATTTGATTAAAATATTTTCATGTGATGCTTATACTTTGTTTAAGGTTTTTATTTGCTCCTTGATCCATGGCCTTGATCTTTTCTCATGTATGAATGTTGTCTTGTGATATGTTTATACTTAATACCTGCTTTGTTTTTGTTTTGAATACTTTGAATGATTGAAGTTGTTCATGTTTGTTTCAAACGTTATTCATGTGGTTTAAAACTTGTTTTCTTGACCTAAAATCATGAGGAAGCCATGCTTGTAACGCCCCGATTCCGATTTCCTTTATTTTGAGTCCTTTTAATTTAATTGATTGAATTATTATTTTAAATATAGGATTTATGTGTTTAATATGTTATGTGTACATATTATGCTATTTTCTCTTTTTACCGATTTTGAGTGTTTCGGGTAAAAATAGGTTGGAGGGTATTTTGGGCATTAGGGATTATGCTAAGTGGATATTTTTGTGAGAATTGATTAATTAGTGTGTGGAAATAATTTGAGAGGAAAGAAATTGAAATATGAGATGAGAGAGGAAAAGAAAAGAATATAGTAACATAGAAAGAAAAACAAGAGAAAGAAAGAGGAGAAGAGAAAGTGGAAAGAAAAGAAGAGGAAAACCTAGAACTTCAAGAAATCATCACCAAAGCTTTCGATTGATCGGGTAAGGGTGTGAAACTTTATTATTCTATCAATGTGTATAATCATGTATGATTTTGTTGGATTGTTTTGGATTGTTGGTATTTTTTCTACACTTTCTATTTTAGGTTGAATTTGGTTTAATTGAAAGGAATCGTTGTTTAACGGTTAGAATCGTGATTAGATGATGTAGGTTAGACGATATATGTTAGACTAAGGCTACTGGAACAACTTTGGATTTAATCGGGTGATTTTGGTGAGTTTGGAGGTGCTAGAGCAAAACTGAATGTTGTTGTTCGCAGGCGACTCGCTAGCAGCTCGCTAGGCGAGCACGCAACGAACGACTCGCTAGCAGCTCGCTAGGCGAGCGTGCAGCGAACAGTCCCAGACTTGGGACAGTGAGATCCTGATGTCCCTCGCTGGCTGCGCAGGGAGTAGTGAGGAGCGCGCTGGAGGTTCGCTGTGGCGAACGGGGGTAGTGAACGAGGTCTGTAGCCTCTGTTCTTGCTCGCTAGCAGTTCGCTAGGCAAGGAGGTAGCGAACGCTCGCTAGGCGAGCGTTGTAGCGAACGTAGCAGGATGAATTTTCCCTGTTGCGTGGTGCTGTCGTGGCTTGGGGTTTCGGTGGCGATCGACCCTTCTTTGATTTAATAGCTTATATGCTGGTTTGTGATGTGTTGTGGGTAGCCGTATGGCGTGAATCCTAGATTATGAATTGTGGCCGTTTGGGCAATTATGTGCATTGTTTAGCTTGATTAAAAATCTTGATGTTTGTATGAATATATGCGATGAATGTGTAGAATGCATGAGTATGTTTGTAAACATGTATGCATTTCAAGAGTGTCATGAGTCATGTTGCATGTGGAGCATCATGGTATGCATTCTTGTGTCGATTGATTCCTCGGTGAATCTGCAGAACCTCGTGTGCCCTTGTGGGGTGTGAGCGATGGTTAATTATTCATCCCTCAGTGGATTTGCAGAACCTCATATGTTACGATGGTTATTTTGATTCCGCGTAGAATCTGCAGAACCTCGTGTGCCCATGTGGGGTGTGAGCGATGGTTATTTGGTTCTTCAATTGAACCTGCTGAAATGAGTCGGTGCCGCATTTGCATCTGCATAGAGTCGTGTGTCGGTCTCTATGAGTTGCATGTTGACATCTTGCATGGTGTATGGTGAATAAACATAATTGTAAATGTTTATATGAATTGCTGATGATTGGCATGATTGGTATGCTTGAAGACACATGTATGTGTGAATATATGAATATGTATGTTTTGTGTATTTATGAACTGATGTAAACATTGTTGATGCATATTGTATATGCATGGTGTTCTATTTGTAAATAGATAATGAAAATACATTGCGATGTACGGTATGACGAGGTGAGTTGTGGTGAGAATGCGAAAGACGTATATTGGATATTATGTATATATATATATATATATATATATATATATATATATATATATATATATATATATATATATATATATATATATATATATATATGTTTGTATGCATTGTTATTATGATATCGTTTCTCACCCTTCTGTTGTTTCTTTTAATGCTCTATGAGACATTGCAGATTAGATTGCTGGAGGTATTTTTGTGAAGCGTGGCTTCTTCCCTTTTTGGTCGGTCGGCTCTGATATGTAGCACCGGGTAGATAGGAATTATTTTGATTCGTTTTTTTTTGTGATACATCTGTGTATGTATCTGCGGATGATATGTTTTGTAAACATGATGAATGATAACTGTATATGTGAACATATGTTTTGGAGAATTATGGAATATTTGGATATTTCCGCCTTGTTCTAAATATTTCTTGTGGGTGCTACCCTGTTGTTGCATATCCGTTTGAGCAGGTGTTGTATGTGTTGGAATTTTTTTATGATAATGTGATATTTCCCTTTTATGCCACGTGGCAAATGTACTCTGATGAAATTTTAAATTTGTGCCTAAATGAATTAATTGTTTATTTTGGGGGTATAGAAAGGGGGTGTTACATTAAGTGGTATCAGAGCCAGTGTTGAGTCAGTTGTATCTGTCTCGCTGTTTTGTTGGTTGAACGGTTGTTTGACCTTGTTGTTATTTTTGGGAATAATCAGAATATGGATGGTCGTAATGACAACACTATGGCTGCGGCATTGGAGGCTATGGCTCGAGCGGTGCAGGGCGCGCCGAATGTGAATGCTAACGATGAGTTTAGAAAGAATCAGCCGCCGGTGTTCAAAGGAAGGTTTGATCCGGACGGTGCTCAGATTTGGCTGAAGGAAGTCGATAGGATCTTCAGAGTTATGAATTGCGCTGAGAGGAACAAGGTGAGACTTGGGTCTCACATGCTGAGAGAAGAAGCCGATGACTGGTAGGTCGGCATAAGACAAATTCTTGAAGTTGATGATGAGGAAATAACTTGGGATTTGTTCCGCACTGAATTTTTGAGGAAGTATTATCCGGAGAGTGTGAAGGGAAAGAAGGAAATGGAGTTTCTAGAATTGAAACAAGGGAACATGTCCGTGGTTGACTACACGACTAAGTTTACGGAGTTGGTGAAATTCCATCCTCACTATGATGCGGTGACGGCGGAATTTTCCAAGTGCACTAAGTACGAGAACGGCTTGCGCCCGGAGATCAAGCAAGCTGTGGGATATCAGAGGATTCGAAGATTTTCGGACTTAACCGAATGCTGTAGAATTTTCGAAGAGGATAGTAGGGCTCGTTCTACTCACTATAAGAGTTTGAATGAGAGGCGAGGGAAGCAACCAGTAAGGAGTGGGCCTTATGTGACGCCTGCTGATAAAGGCAAGCATAGGGAATACTTTGTCAAGAAATCCGGAGGAGGAAGTTCTGGTCCCATTAAGTGCTATAGGTGCGGCGAAGAGGGTGTTGCACCCTAGTTTTTGACCTTAAGATCCCACCTCCGAGTGTATTTTATCACGTTTTATCTTTCTACTTTTATGTGCGACTAACAGGTGTGTGCAGGGTTATTTTTGCTTTAAAAACGCCTATGGAGGATTCTTATGGTTAGGTCCCCTTAAATCAAGATTTCAGTCCCTTTCAAGTTTTCTCCTCATCAAGGAAAGTCTGTCAAAACGGGATTCGCACGGAAATTGAGGTCACGGGCTCATGGCATTTGAGGCGTTTATAGTGCAAGATAACTCGGACTCAAGATTTAAGGATTATTCGTTTGGATTTTAAATGCGGCACTTGCAATCTAACCAAGTGGTATTGTGGTGGCAAGAGTTACTTTGATTTCAGTTGGTGCATTTCATATGGATTAAACCGGTATCCAATTTCGTCAATGGCATTCTAAGATTTCAAGACTTTTGTTCTTCAATAAGCTTGGATTAAACTTAAATTCGAGTCACCATTCGGAATTTACAAATTTAAAGTGACGCCTTTATTTAATTGAAGATTAAATGCTTTTGGCATGACAACATGTCCATAGGTTCAAGATGCAGCCAATTTAAGGGGTATAATTCAACTTCAAAACCTTTGTTCAACCGGATCCATTTGTTCCTTACGAGGCTCAAATTTAAAGCAGCCAAAATCAAGACCAGTTCAAATCCATAAACCATTCCAGGTTCTTTTAAATAAAGGATCATCACAAGAATTTAATGCACGTTCTTTCAATTACCATCGTAACCGTGTTGGTGCTATCAGTAGAAGCATTACAAGAGAGGAATTACAAGAGTATATGTTTGATTTGATGATTACATTCATTCATGATGTACGCTTGCCAACACCATTTAATTCATGCGGCCAACAGTCCACTGCGGTGTGGAACACTCCAGAATCCCTCAGCGAAGACTTCCAAAGCCTGCGCAGATCAGAAATAGAGAGGAACCAAAGCGTCACAACCTTCGTCCTTAAGCTCAATGCGACGCTTAATGTCAACAACGACATGCTACTGGTATCTGTCGCCGGTTATCCTTATAGCCCCTCGAACATCTACTTGAAGCTTCTGCATAAATAACATGGAAGCCCAGAAATTAAGCATTCACCAGCTGAGGAGGAGATAATCGAATCGTAAAAGCAAGAAACTCACGCCAGGCTTACCTATGGCAACTTTCCAAGCTACGAAAGCTACAACATAGCGCATTGCAATCTAGCAGCCTCCACTCTATCGCGACTCTTGAAACGGGACGCGCATGTATCAGAGTACCATTTCAAACTCCTCTTCTGCAGCTTGACCTGTTCAATCAAAGGGAGGATAAGTTTTACACAAACAACCAACATCATTAAATAACAAGCATGAGCAGAAACAGTTGTTACCCGCAGGTGTTGCTCAAAGCATCCCAAATCCCCGGTCTTTGCGACATTCTCGAGCTTCTAAAAACGCGTGGGTTGAGATACCACTAAAGTCAACCTGTCAGACAAGCAGGGATCCGAAGGCAGCATTGCACCCGCAGGATCTTCACCTACGAAATACAAAAACAAGATTAATGACCGCAATGCCATTACAAAGAGAATGCAAAGTCTAAAGTTAAGAATGAGAAGAGGTTATAAGTTCAGCCCTCAGAAAAACTCATCATCGGGCGAATCGAGCAGCCGGAAAGGCGACAACTGAGGTTGTTACCAACTCCCTACTGAGCATCGAGAAGTTTGAATTTCGAATAAGAGGCAACTGTTTCAAACAGCTCAACATAATTCACAAGCAACAACTACATTCAACAACACCAACGCGGTTCAGACCATGCAAGTCATCACTACCGTCTTGAAACCTTTCTCAAGCCCAAAGAGCCAAGAGCGGAAGATTCTGCACCATTGACGGGGTCCTGAAAAAGAGAGGAAAGTCAGTAAATTCGAAGCGAAACAGCCCAGTATTTCGCCGCAGGCAAAACAACAACAACAACATTTATCAAGTGTTAAACAATAACAGGCTGCAATTATCCCCAGACAAGCAAATAAACTACAACAGGTATTCAATCCCAGAGCCCGCATCGGCAATAACAACACATCACCCGCAAGCACAAGCAGTATAATGGAAACACAGAACAAACCAACAAACGGGTAAATGCAAACATCAACCGTAAACGGCATCACAATACAACAACCAGCTTCTTTGCAATATCAGTAACAAGGCGAGCATCCCTCATAGCACTAGCATCAACAAGCAGCAATTAGTGGCTGCAAACAAATAACAAGGAGACAAATAATGATGCTGTAAGTTCATCATCTGTGGCAACACTAACACATTGGCCATAAAAGAACCACTCAAAGACTCCAAGAGTAAGAAATGCTCAGCCCTCAATTCAGCTCATCATCAGGCATAAGGTTCGAGTAGCTAGAAGAGCAACAACCGAAGTTGCCACCAACTTTCTACCAAACATCAAACATTGTGAAGACCATTTCTTTCGTAGACAACAAAATTGCGCAAACGACAACCTTTCCCATACCCCAAGGCTCATACACGAGGCCATCATCGCCACTCTAAACTTATCTCAGCAAAGGCCCCAACAATTTCAACAGCTAGATCAGTATTCACAATCAAAGCAACAACTTCAGTTGAAACTACATAATCAGTAGCCTCTGCATTTGGTCAACGACGATGGTTTCAATCAGTCTCAGTTGTCTCCCGATCTAGAAAACCAAGTGAAGATAAACAATCAGTTCCAACAAATACATCTGAGGATTATTCTAGGAGCACTCAATACCTTTCCTCTAACTGTTGCAGCCCCATCTTTGACTCCTGGTTGCTAATGATTCTACTCAAAGGAAACAACGTACACCTGCTCCGTTACCATAATCACTCTGGGCTGTTAGTTTCCTTTGGTCCAAAATCAATTGCTATTTACCCCTGCCAACAATAAACCCAAAGTTAGAAGCCCATCAAACCAAATCTTCAGAGCAATGAATCTGGACAGAAAAGGGCATTAAACACGTTTAATTCAAAATATCCCAAGTTGAAATTTTCATTAACAGATATCATTGCAAATCAGACGAAAAAGGAAGAATTTCAAATCTCAGCCAAACTAAAATGGAAGGTCCAAATCCACAATCAATCTCAGATCAAAGCATTAAGTTCTCAAAAGTCTATAAATTGAAGATGGGAAGCCATCGAGAACAACGGGAAAAAAGAACCCCGATACCACCAAAAATGCCAAACTCGAAAACCCTAGAATACTGAAGTAGGCGAAAGGAAAAACTTATCTCTTCTAACTCCGCCGCGAAATCACAATAAACTCTTCAACATCATCCATCGCCGCTCTCACCCTTCATTGTGGACCTAACGCAAGTTCGAACCGCCACCGTCAACGTTCACCGAGAATCACCTCCCAACAACTCCTTCGCGAGCCGCCAGTAACACCCTCTTTCCTTTCCATATTTTTAATCATTGATTGCTCTGGCTATGTGTTTGTAGGTTTGAAATTCGATGAAGGAGAAAGAATCGATAGCGATCGATGAAGGAGGGGGATGAGTGAAGCGATCGAGAGAGAAAGGGAAACGCGAGCGAAAACGACGACGGAAAAGGGGGAACCGATTTAGGGTTCATTGCGTTTTTGTTTCCATTGTTTTTTTATTTTGTTTATCTGTAATCTACTAATCTCACACGCACACCACACACTAAATCAACTTTAATCAACCTTAATCAATTAATTTTTAACATTAATTAACTAATATTTTTTTTTAAATAAACTAATAAACCTTCTATTTAATTATAATCAGTTTCATCTCTTAATTTAATTATTTAATCAATCTACCTTTTAATTAGTTCACCTATTTAATAATTAATTTCTTTTTTTATCTTTTATTCAATAATTTCAATTAATCTATCATTAAAAAAAATTCCATTACTTCCTTTTATTTTATTTCTTATCTATCATTAATCTATTTAAATTTAGTATTTATTTTATAATGTAATTTATTCCCTTTTCTAATTAATAACAAAATAAAAACTTATTTCCCAATCTAATAACCCTTTATTTAATAATAAAAACTTTTTAAAAGAATTTTTTTTTATACTTATAATTTATTTGTAGACTAAACTCAATTAATTTACAATCGAATAATTTACAATTCTTGCTCTAAAAATTAAGGCTATTCAACCTTTATCAAAATCAATCCAACATTTTTCTCATAGTCCAAACTAAAATCAATCTCATCAAGATAATACAACTCTTTTCCTAAAATCAACTTAACATTGCCTAAAATCAATCAACGTCGCAAAATATATTCAAATCAATCATGCACTCACGACACATGCACCTACACTTAGCGCTTTCATGCGTATGCTTTATTCTTATCTGCTCCTATTTACCCACAAAGCACCCACTCACCTAGCGCTTTCATGCGTTCGTGTATGCCTTTACTTATTCATTGCAATTTACATTACCGCGTTTACATTATCGCATCGCATTTCGTCCAAAGGAAAAACCTATACATGAGTCAACACTTGTGTGTAGTGCACGTCATTTGCATCATTTCCCCACGATCCTTGATTCCATTCAAGTTGATCGCTTAAGATAGATCCTACCCTATAGGAAGGACCATTATCTCTACAACTTAGACAAACAAACAACACTATACAACTTTTTCAAACACAATAGAGAATAGATGTTAATCATCTTAAGTGAGATATAATCTCCACCCCCACAATAATACAATCAAACATGTAGGAACTTTGCCTTAAGAGTGATAAAGGCATACTCGTCAAACAATCCGAGTACTTAAGCCCTTTTCTTAAGACGATGCAAAGACTATTTTCCTACAACCCCCTTTACACTTGTGGTGGTTATCTCTCCCTTAAAATGAAGACTTGTCTCTTCTCCTAAACCCAATCAACCAAGTACCCTAAACCCGTAGGAACTTTGACCACAGTCAAAGAACTCCTCAAACCCTTTAGGGTGAACTACAAGTACTCTGATTCCACTCCCGTAAGGATATATAGGCATAAGATGCGACATCTTATCGAGTATACTTAGAAATAAACCCCTAGGTCTTTCAACCTTTAAGCAGATAACACTTAGCAATAAACAGCATAAAACAAGAGGTTCCTGTAGAGTACTACAGAAACTTAGGATGCTAGTACCTTCCCTAAGTTTAACCAACCCCCGAACCTAAAACTCTCTAACCTTTACATTTGCATTGCATTGTGGGAATTTCGATCTTTATCCCTTCCTTTGGACAAATCAAAGTTCGGTTGCAAATTGAATTAACGATTCGAACTAATCAATAGTTTGGTATCAAAGTTTCACCACGACAGAGGGGCACAAATCTTTTGAGTGTAAGAAGGTTGGGGAAAAGTGTGCTAACTGTGGTGGTCTCGGTCATGCTACAACTGAATGTAGAAGGAATGTGATTAAGTGTTTTAACTGTGGGGAGGTTGGTCATATTAGTACGAAGTGTACTAAGGCAAAGCAAGCTCCGTCAAGCGGGAAGGTATTTGCATTAGCGGGTGCAGACACTACTAATGCGGATCGGTTGATTAAAGGTACATGCTTTATTAATAATATGCCTTTAGTTGCTATTATCGATACCGGAGCGACTCATTCGTTTATTTCTTTCGAGTGCGCTAAGCGTTTGGATTTGTGTTTTTCTTCTTGTGGTGGTGATATGGTTATTGAGACGCCCGCTTCGGGGTTGGTAACTACGTCTTCGGTATGTTTGAGTTGTCCCTTGACCATGTATGGTAAGGACTTTATTATGGACTTGGTGTGTTTGCCATTAGAAGGATTAGATGTGATTTTGGGTATGAATTGGTTGCAGTACAATAGAGTTCGTATTGATTGTTATCACAAGTTGGTGAAGTTTCTATCTTTAGGAGATGAGGATGAAGAGAGTTTTCTATCCACTAAAGAGTTGAAGAAACTTTTGGCGGATGAAGCTCAAGTGTTCTGTTTATTTGCGTCGCTGTCGGTAGAGAATAAGGTTGAATTGGATTTGGTTCCAGTGGTATGTGACTTTCCAGAAGTATTTCCGGAGGACATTACGGATGTACCGCCAGAAAGGGAAGTTGAGTTTTTGATTGATCTAGTTCCCGGTACTAGACCGATTTCGATGGCACCGTATCGTATGTCGGCATCGGAGTTGGTAGAGTTGAAGAGACAATTGAATGATTTATTGGAAAAGAGATTTGTTAGGCCGAGTGTTTCTCCTTGGGGTGCGCCGGTATTGTTGGTAAAGAAGAAAGATGGGAGCATGCGGTTGTGTATTGATTATCGGCAGTTGAACAAGGTGACTATTAAGAATAAGTATCCGCTTCCTAGAATTGATGATTTGATGGACCAATTGGTTGGTGCCCGTGTTTTTAGTAAGATTGATTTGAGGTCAGGTTATCACCAGATTCGTGTTAAAGGAGAAGATATTCAAAAGACGGCTTTTAGGACACGGTATGATCATTATGAATTTTCTGTGATGCCATTCAGAGTTTCTAATGCGTCGGGTGTGTTTATGGAATATATGAATCGTATCTTTCATGAGCAGTTGGATCGTTTCGTAGTTGTGTTTATTGACGATATTTTGATTTACTCTAAGTCCCAAGAAGAGCATGAAGAGCATTTGCGGGTTGTGTTGCAAGTTTTGAAGGAGAAGCAATTGTATGCTAAGTTATCTAAGTGCGAGTTTTGGTTATCGGAAGTGAGTTTTCTTGGGCATGTTATTTCTGGTAATGGTATTTGTGTTGATCCGTCCAAGATTGATGCGGTGATGCAATGGGAGGCTTCTAAGTCGGTTACGGAGATTCGAAGCTTTTTGGGCTTGGCCGGTTATTATCAGAGGTTTATTGAGGGATTTTCGAAGTTGGCACTTCCGTTGACTCAGTTGACTTGTAAGGGAAAGACTTTTGTTTGGGACATTAATTGTGATAAGAGTTTTGTTGAACTTAAGAGACGGTTGACAACGACGTCGGTTTTGATTTTGTCAATTCCGACGGAATCGTTTGTGGTTTATTGTGATGCTTCTTTGTCCGGTTTGGGTGGTATTTTGATGCAAGACGGTAAAGTTGTGGCTTATGCTTCAAGGCAATTGAGAGTGCATGAGAAGAATTATCCCACGCATGATTTGGAATTGGCGGCCGTGGTCATTGTTTTGAAAATTTGGAGGCATTATCTCTATGGTGCGAGATTTGAAGTTTTTAGCGACCACAAGAGTTTGAAGTATTTATTTGAACAAAAGGAATTGAATATGAGGCAAAGGAGGTGGTTAGAGTTTTTGAAGGATTATGACTTTGGTTTGAATTACCATCCGGGTAAGGCAAATGTTGTAGCCGATGCTTTGAGCCGGAAGTTAGTGCATATGTCTACATTGATGGTAAGAGAATGGGAACTTTTGGAGAGTTTTAGAGATTTGAGTTTGGTTTGTGAAATGACGCCGAGAAGTGTGAAACTTGGTATGTTGTATGTTACGAATGATTTTCTAGCTACCGTTCGTGAAAAGCAAAAGTTGGATTTGAAATTTGTGGATTTGAGGATGAATGAGAATGAGGACTTTAAAGTTGATAATTTTGGAGTTTTGAAATTCCGTGGTCGTATTTGTATTCCCGACGATGTGGATTTGAGAAAGATGATATTGGAGGAAGGACACCGGAGTAAATTGAGTATTCATCCGGGTGCGAATAAGATGTATCAAGATTTGAAGAAAATCTTTTGGTGGTCCGGATTGAAGAGGGATGTAGCTCGGTTTGTGTATTCATGTTTGACTTGCCAGAAGTCTAAGGTGGAACATCAGAAGCCTAGCGGTTTGATGCAACCGTTGGATATTCCGGAATGGAAATGGGATAGTATATCAATGGATTTTGTTACGGGTTTACCAAATACGCAAAGAGGTCACAATGCTATTTGGGTGATTGTTGATAGACTTACTAAATCTTCTCACTTTATTCCGATTGATATTAGTTATCCTTTGGAAAAGTTAGCCGAGATTTATGTTCGGGTGATTGTGAAGTTGCATGGAGTTCCCAAGAGTATCGTTTCGGATAGAGATCCTAGATTTACTTCGAGATTTTGGGAAGGTTTGAAAAAGGCTTTAGGTTCTAAATTGAGATTGAGTTCGGCGTATCATCCGCAGACGGATGGCCAAACTGAGAGGACGATTCAATCATTGGAGGACTTGTTGCGTGCTTGTATGCTCGAACAAGGTGGTGTTTGGGATGGCATTGATCGAGTTCACTTACAACAACAGTTTTCATGCAAGTATTGGTATGGCACCCTTTGAGGCTTTGTATGGTCGGAGATGTCGAACACCTTTGTGTTGGCATGAAACTGGAGAGAGATCGGTAGTTGGACCGGAGATGGTACAACAAACGACGAAGAAGGTGAAGTTTATTCGGGAGAAGATGAAAGCTTCTCAGAATAGGCAAAAGAGTTATCATGACAAGAGAAGGAAGGATCTTTAATTTCAATAAGGTGACCATGTGTTTTTGAGAGTTACACCGGTTACGGGTGTGGGTCGTGCTTTGAAGTCGAAGAAGTTGACTTCTCGTTTTATTGGTCCATATCAAATTATTGCACGAGTTGGTGCGGTGGCTTATCGTGTGGCGTTGCCTCCGAGTCTTTCGAATTTGCATGATGTGTTCCATGTTTCGCAACTTCGGAAGTATGTTCCAGATCCGTCACATGTGATTCCTATGGATGAGGTGGAGGTAAGAGATAATCTTACGGTTGAGGTTTTACCGGTTATGATTTTGGACCGCGAAGTTAAGAACCTAAGAGGCAAGGATATTTCGCTTGTAAAAGTAGCATGGGGAGGTGCTGCGGAAGGCAATATGACTTGGGAATTGGAGAGTAAGATGCGTGAGTCGCATCCTGAGCTGTTCGAATCAGGTAATATTTTCGAGGACGAAAATTCCTAAGTGGGGGAGAGTTGTAACACCCCGATTCCGATTTCCTTTATTTTGAGTCCTTTTAATTTAATTGTTTGAATTATTATTTTAAATATAGGATTTATGTGTTTAATATGTTATGTGTACATATTATGCTATTTTCTCTTTTTACCGATTTTGAGTGTTTCGGGTAAAAATAGGTTGGAGGGTATTTTGGGCATTAGGGATTATGCTAAGTGGATATTTTTGTGAGAATTGATTAATTAGTGTGTGGAAAGAATTTGAGAGGAAAGAAATAGAAATATGAGATGAGAGAGGAAAAGAAAAGAATATAGTAACATAGAAAGAAAAACAAGAGAAAGAAAAAGGAGAAGAGAAAGTGGAGAGAAAAGAAGAGGAAAACCTAGAACTTCAAGAAATCATCACCAAAGCTTTCGATTGATCGGGTAAGGGTGTGAAACTTTATTATTCTATCAATGTGTATAATCATGTATGATTTTGTTGGATTGTTTTGGATTGTTGGTAGTTTTTCTACACTTTCTACTTTAGGTTAAATTTGGTTTAATTGAAAGGAATCGTTGTTTAACGGTTAGAATCGTGATTAGATGATGTAGGTTAGACGATATATGTTAGACTAAGGCTACTGGAACAACTTTGGATTTAATCGGGTGATTTTGGTGAGTTTGGAGGTGCTAGAGCAGAACTGAATGTTGCTGTTCGCAGGCGACTCGCTAGCAGCTCGCTAGGCGAGCACGCAGCGAACGACTCGCTAGCAGCTCGCTAGGCGAGCGTGCAGCGAACGGTTCCAGACTTGGGACAGTGAGATCCTGATGTCCCTCGCTGGCTGCGCAGGGAGTAGCGAGGAGCTCGCTGGAGGTTCGCTATGGCGAACGGGGTAGCGAACGAGGTCTGTAGCCTCTATTCTTGCTCGCTAGTAGTTCGCTAAGCGAGGAGGTAGCGAACGCTCACTAGCAGCTCGCTAGGCGAGCGTGTAGCGAACGTAGCAGGATGAATTTTCCCTGTTGCGTGGTGCTGTCGTGACTTGGGGTTTCGGTGGCGATCGACCCTTCTTTGATTTAATAGCTTATATGCTGGTTTGTGATGTGCTGTGGGTAGCCGTATGGCGTGAATCCTAGATTATGAATTGTGGTCGTTTGGGAAATTATGTGCATTGTTTAGCTTGATTAAAAATCTATAATGTTTGTATGAATATATGCGATGAATGTGTAGAATGCATGAGTATGTTTGTAAACATGTGTGCATTTCAAGAGTGTCATGAGTCATGTTGCATGTGGAGCATCATGGTATGCATTCTTGTGTCGATTGATTCCTCGGTGAATCTGCAGAACCTCGTGTGCCCTTGTGGGGTGTGAGCGATGGTTAATTATTGATCCCTCGGTGGATTTGCAGAACCTCGTATGTTACGATGGTTATTTTGATTTCGCGTAGAATCTGCAGAACCTCGTGTGCCCATGTGGGGTGTGAGCGATGGTTATTTGGTTCTTCAATTGAACCTGCTGAAATGAGTCGGTACCGCATTTGCATCTGCATAGAGTCGTGTGTCGGTCTCTATGAGTTGCATGTTGACATCTTGCATGGTGTATGGTGAATAAACATAATTGTAAATGTTTATATGAATTGCTGATGATTGGCATGATTGGTATGCTTGAAGACACATGTATGTGTGAATATATGAATATGTATGTTTTGTGTGTTTATGAACTGATGTAAACATTGTTGATGCATATTGTATATGCATGGTGTTCTATTTGTAAATAGATAATGAGAATACATTGTGATGTACGGTATTACGAGGTGAGTTGTGGTGAGAATGCGAAAGACGTATATTGGATATTATGTATATATATATATATATATATATATATATATATATATATATATATATATATATATATATATATATATATATATATATATATATATATATATATATATATATATATATATATATATATATATATATATATATATATATATATATATATATATATATATATATATATATATATATATATATATATGTTTGTATGCATTGTTATTATGATATCGTTTCTCACCCTTCTGTTGTTTCTTTTAATGCTCTATGAGGCATTGCAGATTAGATTGCTGGAGGTATTTTTGTGAAGCGTGGCTTCTTCCCTTTTTGGTCGGTCGACTCTGATATGTAGCACCGGGTAGATAGGAATTATTTTGATTCGTTTTTTTTTGTGATACATCTGTGTATGTATTTGCGGATGATATGTTTTGTAAACATGATGAATGATAACTGTATATGTGAACATATGTTTTGGAGAATTATGGAATATTTGGGTATTTCCGCCTTGTTCTAAATATTTCTTGTGGGTGCTACCCTGTTGTTGCATATCCGTTTGAGCAGGTGTTGTATGTGTTGGAATTTTTTTTATGATAATGTGATATTTCCCTTTTATGCCACGTGGCAAATTTACTCTGATGAAATTTTAAATTTGTGCCTAAATGAATTAATTGTTTATTTTGGGGGTATAGAAAGGGGGTGTTACAATGCTCCTATTCTTTGAATTTATGAAGCTGTTATGATAGCTTGTTAGGTCTTTAATACCATGTTGATCTTACTTTTGTTTGGACCATGTTGTATATAAACCTTTCTTTGAGTTTTGGTGGCATTTTTGTTAAAACTTGTATCCATGATTTCTTGTCCACATGAATGTTGTAGTATACCATGATCAAATGTGCTACTTTTAAATCTTGTCCATGTTTGTTGGTCCATGTTAACCTTGCTTGTACCATATTCTCATGTTTCTTTTCTTTGTTGAATAAATAGTGTATATTTGTTTATCATTTTTCCTAAATCTAAGGGAGGGACTTATTGTTGACATCTTTGCCACTTGCATATGCATGTTTACATTCTTGTACATATATCTCATAACTTGTAATCCTTGAACTTGCTATCCCTTAGGAAGTTTCCCTTAGTATTATTTACAACTTAGACAATTCAATTAGGGTTTCCCCTATCTCAAACCCAAAACCACTTTCAATAAAAACCTTGACATTAGGTCATTGATATTTTCAAACTCTTTTCTTAACAAATGCTTCAAGACATCTTAAGCATATTCAAACCTCTTTCACAAAGACTAAAAAACACAAACTTCAATTCATACCTTTTGCCATTTTGGATTTTCAATTAAAAACCTTTCCAAGTATATTAGGCATTATTCATCCCTATTTGAGATGTAATTCTCCTACCCCATGACATAGTTGAGAAAGATGTTGATTCTTTTCCACTTGAGAGAGGTATGTGGCATACTTGTTGATTCTATATCCAAGTTGGAGCCCTTATCTTAATGTGAAGCAAAGATCCATCTTCCAAATTTTTGTGGTGGATAAGATGACTATTCTCCTTAAGATGACAAATTGTATATTCTTTAGCAAAATCCACCATAACAAACCCTTCTCAATTTATACCCCGAACTGTGAGGTTTTGTTCATTTATTGGTACGTAGGCACAAAACTTTGTGTCTTGCCATCCCTTAGTATAACCAACCCCCGATCCTTATATTTCTTTATTACTTTATTTTGCATTGCATGTTTATGGGTTATTCTTGCTTTACCCCTTCTCTTGAATAAATTAAAGATCGGTGGTGATATTTTAAGATTTGTGAAGCCTAGCTAATTCAATAGCTATGGTCTCTAATTCTCACTGCGACATAAATAACGACTTCACTGGAGAAAACATCCCTAAGATGGTTAAACCTATCTTGCTGATTTGTGTTATTTGTATATATTTGTATATATTTTTTTTGCTATGTACTTGGGTTTCTTTGGGTGATCCAATTGGGTGAGATAAGTCTTAACCCAGACTTGAGAATACAAATAAGTTAGGAAGTGTTGTATAGTTAAAGAGGCTTTGAGGGAGTAATCCAGAAAAAGTTAACTTGAGATCCCCCGCTCAGTGGAGGCCCTCTTGAGGGTGGTATTTTTTAAATGAGAAATTGTGAAAACATTCGCTAATTTCAACCTAGGAGCCTGAGAAACTGAGGACCTTAGTTAACCCTTTATTCCACTTGGCCTATTAGGACGTAATGCGGTGGCTATGAAGGTTTAAAATTGAAATAGTTGATACGTGATACTACACTCAAACGAAATTATCTTGAGAATATTATTGATTCCCGAGTAATCGGTCTAGTAATATCCAAAAGATGGATCAATGACTTTAGGGACTTGTTAGAACCTTGTCTTGCAGGTACTTAAAACCCTTAGTACATACCTTTTGGGATGGTTAGACCATGGCTCCATGCTCGTGACTTCAAACCTTTGAACCCCATATGTTTGTATATACGTGTATATGTGTGTTTGTGCATTCATCCATACATGAATTCATGCACCATTTTCTAAACTAACCATTTTCAAGGAACTTAGGGTTATCTTTTGCAAACATCATAGGTTTTACCATGGATTTTGGAAGAAGAACACAAAAGTACACTTTCAAAAGTCCTAAGCTGGAAGATTTGAGGAAGCTAGGAGGTTTAGTTGCAAATCCATTGGTTTTCAAGAACAATCATGGAAGACTCTTATCTCTCTTGAAGCTTAAAATGTTGGATGGAATTCTTGCTACTTTGGTGCAGTTTTATGATCCATTGTATTATTGCTTCATGTTCTCAGACTATCAGCGCATGCCTACATTGGAGGAGTATTCTTGCTTGCTTGGATTACCTATCTCTAATCAAGATCATTTTCCTAGTTTATAAGAGGCCCCTAAGCCTCAAGACATTGAAAAAGCCACCCATTTGAGGATGTCAGAGATCAAAGCTCACATGACTACTAAGGGAGGAATTCTTGGTTTGCCTGCCAAATTTATGATGGATAGAGCTCAGTACTTTGCTGACATGAAGAATACAGATACCTTTGAGGCTATTCTTGCCATACTCATCTATGGACTATTCCTCTTCCATAATATTGACAACTTTGTTAACATTAAAGCTATCAAAATTTTCTTGATTGGAAAACCAGTTCCCACCTTGCTTGTCGATGCTTATCACTCTGTTCATATCATGAATTCTTATGGTGGAAGGATGATTACCTGTTGTCTGTCGTTATTGTACAAGTGGTTTATTTCTCACTTGCCTCGATCTATTGATTTTTGGGATCTCAAGGATGGTTTGTTTGGTCACAAAAGATTATGTCTCTCACTCATTCAGATATTGAGTGGTATAATCATGCTTATGATGGAGTGTTAATTATTGACAGTTGTGGTGAGTTTTCTAATGTACCTCTTCTTGGTGCAAAATGAGGCATCAGTTACAATTCAGTATTAGCTTGTCGTCAGCTTGGTTATCCTATGAAGGATAAACCAAATTCCATTCATTTTGAGGGTCTCTTCTTAAAAGAAGGTGAGGATACACAATGCTTAAGGAGAAGATCATGCACACTTGGCATCACATTCATAGAAAAATGAGAGCAGCGTTAGGGAAGTCATATTGTGTCTCTATGGAGCCTTATCTCCAATGGGTGCAAGATAGGGCCATCAAGCTGAAGATTACATATCCTCATCAAGAACCTCTACCTATAGCTGCTATAGAGCCTACCTTGATCTTCATGAGTGATGCAAAGAAGATCCAGATTGCCTTGACCAAAGCGCGTCAAGAAAGAGACGCATGGAAGATAAATATCAAGTTGTCAAAAATGAAATACAGAACTTCAGAAACTCTTGAAGCAGAAGGGTGAAGAAGATCTTGCTACTAAGAAGAGGAAGGTACAAGGAGGATTTGGATTTTCCCATGGGGTTTCTTAGGGTTTTAGTTTCCTTTTCTTGTAGTCTCTTTGTTAGGACTTTTGAAAGTTGTACTCCATTTTGTAATCCTTCAAATATTATTAATGAAATAAGTTTTTTCATTCATTTAAAAGTGTTATCCTTTTTATGATGTTTGTGATATAATTGTTAAGTTCCTTGAAAGTTCATTTGCATTTGCATGCATCATTTATCACTGCATTTTCTTACATTCTAGGTCCTTACCCGTGTCTGTTCTCTTCCAATAGACAAGTTGATTCATCAATATAACACTTGAGCAGGTTAGAAAAGAATGATGGAACATCTTGAGTAGGAAAATAGAGAACTGAGGGAAGAGGTCACTACTTTGAAAGACAGCTCGGAGAGACTCACCAGCATGATGGAAGCTATGGCGCTGCTTTGAATCAGTTGCCTAATTCTCAAGAAATTGCTTAAAGGACCGTGATTTCTGAAATCGTCTCCACGCCCATTTCTGTGGCGCTAGTCAATGATCCTTATTACACCATGCTTCTCGGTTTTTCTTGGGGTATGCCTCCTCACTTCATGCCAGCAGGGTATCATCCGCAAGCGACCGAATCTCTAGCCGTTAATGTCGTAATGTTTGTGCCACCTCCCATGATGCACACCACTCCTTTCATTTAAGAGCTCGTATTCCATACCACTCCAAATGAAAGTGTGGGAATGGATGAAAGGCTAGATGAATTTCAAATGCAGAAGGAAATCAAGGCCCTCTAAGGGAAGGACTTGTTTGGTAAAAGCGCTTCAGATCTTTGTTTGGTTTCTAATGTTAAAATTCCACACAAGTTTAAGGTGCCAGAATTTGAGAAATACAAAGGAAACTCTTGTCCTCAAAGCCATCTGATTATGTATGCTCGAAAGATGTCTATCCAGATAGACAACCATCAGCTATTAATTCATTATTTTCAAGATAGTCTAACCGGTGTCGCCCTTAAATGGTACATGGATTTAAACAACACAAAGATTCGTACTTCCAATGACCTTGGTGAAACATTTATCAAGCAGTATAAGTACAATGTTGATATGGTGACAGATCGATATTAGTTGAGAGCTATGGCTAAGAAAGACAAGGAGAGTTTTAAGGAGTATACGTAACGCTGGCGCGAGGTGGCTGCTCAAATATGCCCACCTTTGGAGGAGAAAGAAATGTCTAAGATCTTTTTGAAGACTTTGAGTTCATTTTTCTACGAACAAATGATTGCTAGTACTCCTAGTGATTTTACCAAAATGGTAAACATGGGGATGCACTTAGAAGAGAGGGTTCGTGAAGGCAGGTTGACCAAGGAAGGGGGTGCTTCTAGTAGCTTGAAGAAGCATAGAAGTAGCTTTATAACGAAGAAAGGATAAGAGGTGTGTGTCGTGCATCATGGTAGATCTAGAAGAAGATACCAACAACAACATGTTGCAACTATTTGTCTGGTTATCAATACTCCATCCTATCAGCCGCAGTTCACACATTAGCATGTTCAGCCACAATAATATCAACAACAACAATAAAAACAGGTTCAACCAGTTCAACATTGACAACAAAATCAAGCTTTTCAACAGGCTCGACCATCGTATAACAACCAGAATCGTGTTCAAAGGAGGCCAAATTTTGATCCAATTCCAATTACCTACGCAGAGTTATTTCTAGCCTTGTTACAGAAAGGCCACATTCAGACAAATTCTCTTCCAAATATTCCCAAAGATCTCCCTTTTTGGTACAAGTCAGACCAGTTATGTCCGTATCACCAAGGAGAACTAGGCCACAACATTGAGAATTGCTTTGGGCTGAAGGCAAATGTCTAAAGGATAATCAAGTGTCAGATTTTGTCCTTCAAGGGAACTAACCCAAATTTTCAAGTAAACTCTCTACCTCGACATGGAACAACCAATGTGAATATGGTTTATGGTTGTACGGGTGATTTCAGAATTTATGATGAATTTTATTTGAATGATGACTTGGTCTGAATGCATGAAGGGATGGTCATATATGGTCGTTTGCAACCATATGACTATGCCTCTTATCGGGTGTGTTCTAGAAATCCGAGACGAGGGTGTCGAGTTGTGATAAATAGCCTACAAGACCTAATGGATAGGGGAATCATCATGTGTTACAGAAATAGGGATGTCCCTCCGTTTTATCCTCATATCAACATGTTTCATGGATGCCCAAGGAAATACGTTGTCTTTAATGTCATATTTATCCAAGATTCGTTGGTGAGCATGTGTGGCAGCCTGACAAGACTTGCCTTTTTCAACCATGAACGTCACAACTATGCTGCCTATCAAAACTGCTATATTAACCCACGAGGATGTCGTCTTGTGAGGAGTGATATCTAAGATTTATTGGATAGAAGAACTATTACCATCACTTATGATAGAGATCATGATGCTATGGATGAAGATGAAATGTTCGTGATACTGCCATAATTTAATGAATTGGAACGTGTGGAGATTACCTACGATAGAAGTAGGTATTCAGTAACTCCTCTGATTATCAATAAACCATGCCTAACTCCTTACATCTCTGATAGGGTAGTCGCGTACAAGTATAATGAAACCATGCTGGAAGATGGAAAAGAGGTACCCCTACCTATTTTGCCCTCTATTGTTAACATAACTGATGCAAGCAGGGTTACTAGAAGCGATCGCGTATTCTCCACAACACCTCCAAAGAGGGTTGATATTTCCTTTGAATAACCACCTGTGAACGATTCTACTATAGGGAAGTCTAGTGGGACTTTTCCTATTTTTTTATTCTGATGAAGTTCTAAAGCTAATTAAAAAGAGTGAGCATAAAATCATTGACCAACTTTTGCAGACGCCATCCAAGATCTCCGTGATGAAATTATTGATGAGTTCATAAGCGCATAAAAAGGCTCTACAAAAAGTTGTCGAGCAAGCTTACATTGACTACAACATGATTTTTGACCAATTCGATGGAATTGTGGGTAACATTACTTCTTACAACAATTTGGGATTCTGTGAAGAAGAGCTTCTAGAGGAGAGGAGGAATCACAATTTGGATTTGTACATTTCAATGAACTATGTGAATGATGCACTGTCCAGTGTGTTGGTTAACACTGGATTATCATTGAATGTTATGCCCTAAACAACTTTATCCAGATTGTCGTATCAGGGGGTTCCCATGAGACCAAGTGGAATTATCGTCAAAGCCTTTGATGGATCAAGAAAGACCATTATTGGAGAGGTAGATTTGGCTATGACTATTGGGCCTCACACTTTTCAAATCACCTTCCAAGTAATGGATATCCGTGCGACTTACAGCTGCCTGTTACATCGACCATGGATTCATGAAGCTGGGGCAGTCACACCAACAGTCCATGAGAAGCTCAAGTTTGTTCGAGAAGGGAAGCTGGTAACGGTTTATGGAGAGCAAGCTTTGGTGGTGAGCCACCTCTCCTCTTTCTCCTATATAGATGCAGATGAAGTAATTAGAAACCAATTTTAGGCTCTTTCAATTATTGGCAGTAGCGCCAGAAAGAGCGATATTTCCATTTCATCTCTAAAGAATGTTTAACATGCTATGGAGAGTGGCTCCAATGATGGATGGGGGCAAGTTTTAACATTGCCAGAAAACAAGAATAGAGAAGGTCTTGGCTTCTTTGATGTTTCCAGCAAAGCTGCTGCTAAAGATGGGATTATCAGACAAATTAAGGAAGTGTTCCATAATGGATGGTTCATTAATCTTCCTAAAGTTGATGCCATCATTGAAGATGAATATGAAGAAGATTTGCTAGACTTTATTGTGCATGGAGCAGTATGCCAAAATTGGAGTGTTGTTGATATCTCTACCATTGTCCATTTATCTGAGTAAATTTCTTTGTTATGTTTAAACTTTTTGCTCTGCCCAAGGCGAATAAGTAGTTATGTAGGATTTATCTTAATAATTCCCTTTGATCTGCCCAAAGCAAAGGTATACTTGTGTTAGGGCTTTTGTTTCAAAAATTGCTATCATCAACAAAATTACCATTTTGTGTTCCATCTTATTGTTTTTACCTTTTACTTTTTCTGGAAAATAGTAATCATAAAAAACCAAAAAATATATCACATAATCGCTCTCACATTTGCACACACTCATTCTTCGTTGATTCTAAAATAAAGCATAAATCACATGTGCAGATTAATGCACGAACAAACCATCGAAAACAATGACCCAATGCCATCTCCCAATTTTGAGTTCACTGTGTTAGAAGAAAAAGAGGAAGATGATGAAGAGATTCTTGATAAGATCTCTAGATTACTTGAGCCTGAGGAAAAATTCATCCAGCCTCACAGAGAGCCTGTAGAGGTAGTCAACTTGGGTAAATAGGAAAATAGAAAAGAAGTAAAGCTTGGGGCACTGTTTGTTCCCGCCGTCAAAGAGAGAATGATTGAGCTACTTAAAGAGCATGTTGATGTATTTGCTTGGTCGTATCAAAATATTCCTGGGTTAGACACGGATATTGTGGAGCATCGACTGCCTTTGAAGCCAGAATGTTTGCCAGTTAAACAAAAGTTAAGAAGAACTCGTCCAGGCATGGCCCTCAAGATCAAAGAAGAGGTGCAGAGATAGATTGATGCAGGATTTCTCATCACGTCCAAGTATCTTGAATGGTTAGCCAATATTGTGCCTGTGCCGAAGAAGGATGGGAAATTTTGTATGTGAGTTGATTATAGGGATTTGAATAAGGCCAGTTCGAAAGATGATTTCCCTCTGCCACATATTGATATGTTAGTTAATAGCACTGGTAAATTCAAGGTATTATCTTTCATGGATGATTTTTTAGGTTATAACCAAATCAGGATGGCCCCTGAAGATATGGAGAAGACTTTGTTTATCACACCTTGGGGCATGTTTTGCTACAGAGTGATGTCTTTTGGTCTGAAAAATGTTGGTGCAACCTATCAAAGGGATATGACTACTCTTTTCCATGATATGATGCATAAGGAAATCAAAGTTTATGTGAATGACATGATTTCTAAGTCCAAAACTGAAGAGGACCATATGGAATATTTATTGAAGTTGTTTCAATGATTGAGGAAATATCAACTCCGTTTGAATCCGAACAAGTGTACATTTGGTGTCCGCTTAAGAAAGCTCTTAGGTTTCATTGTTAGCCAAAGAGGAATTGAGATCGATCCTGAAAAAGTTAAAGCCATTCAAGAAATGCCTGCTCTAACAACTGAAAAGCAAATTAGAGGGTTTCTTGGATGCCTAAATTATATCTCACGATTCATATCACATATGACTTCCACTTGTGGGACCATCTTCAAACTACTCAGAAAGGATCAGGGTTGTGTTTGGACAAATGACTGCCAGAAGGCATTTAAGATTATCAAAGAATATCTCCTTGAGCCTCCCATTTTGATCCCTCCAGTTGATGGAAGAACTTTAATCATGTATTTGACTATCTTGGAAGACTCCATGAGTTGTGTACCTGGACATCAAGATGAGACAGGAAAGAAGGATCATGAGATTTATTACTTGAGTAAGAAATTCACAGAGTGTGAGTCTCGTTACTCTATGCTCGAGAAAACCTGTTGTGCTTTAGCTTAGGGTGCTAAATGTCTGTGTCAGTACATGCTGAACCACACTACTCGGTTGATTTCTAACATTGACCCAATCAAGTATATCTTTGAGAAGACTACTTTGACTAGAAGTCTTGCCCATTGGTAGATGTTATTGTCAGAGTACGATATTGAATTTCACACTCAGAAGGCCATAAAAGTTAGTGTTTTGGCTGACCACTTGGCTTATCAACCGATTGAAGATCATCAATCTGTCCAAGATGACTTCCTTGACAAAGACATGATATTCTTGAAAATGAAAGATTATGAAGAGCCATTGCCAGATGAGGGTCATGAGTCAGACTCTCAATGGGGTTTAATCATCGATGGAGCTATCAACGCCTATGGCAAAGGGATTGGGGCAATTATTGTGACTTTTCATGGATCCCATATCCTGTTTACTGCAAGATTGACCTTCAGTTGTACAAAAAACATGGTTGAGTATTGTTGCACCCCAAAATTTGCCCAACCTTTTTCTTTGGCTTGGTTCATGTTTCATTTCATTTCTTTCTAGCATTTGCATTGCATAGCATAGTTCATTGAACAGGGGATCAAGAGTTTGTGCACATCAAGAGGAGTCTACTCAGAGGTTTGAGCCTAAGCAAGGGGTTTTACTCAAGTTTGGATGGTAATCAAGTCATCAGGAAGTGGGTAATGGTCTTATGAAAGAAAGGATGGATGTATGTGGGTCAGCTCCTAACTTGGGGGCCAGTTCAAGATCACCAAGGGATTGTGAGTTCATGGTTATGGATATAAGATGTTGAGAGAGCTCGTTGAGTGCCTTGAAGGTCATGGTGGAGCTCATCTAGGTGTTTGTGCCAAGTGTGGAGAGTTGTAGTTGAAGGTGTTGCAATTAGGGTTTTCATCTGGCTAGTCCTCAGTCAACTGTACAACTGAAGGAGATTAAAACTCAATTCAAAGTCTCTATGGTCATGGGATGTTGTGTTAAGACATATGAGACATCATGTCAAGTTCAATTCATCAAGGGTTAAGTGTGTGAGAAGTTACTAAATTAGGGTTCTCAGGGTAAAATCCCCTATTTAGTGCCTAACTTCATGACCACCTATCTCAAGATACAAGTTTCATCTCAACTTTTGATCAACATGGAACTTGTAGATCATGTTCTTAGCTTTAATTTGAGTACTAGAAGTCCTTGATTGGATTTATAGAACTCAAGTTATGGTCCAGACAAGTTACAGGTCATCTGAGGGATGTGATTTTGGTCAACAAAAGTCAACCAACTTCCAAGCCATTTTTGACCTAGAAGGATGTTTCTCCTAAACTTTTGGCCAGCATGAAAGTTGTAGGTCTTGATCTTAGCTTTCCAAATTGTACTAGAAGTCTTTCATCTGATTTATAGAACTCAAGTTATGAGGTTTACAAGTTAGGGGTATTTTGGGAAAGTAAGATTACAGGTCATAAAATTATAGGTCCATTTCACCAACTTGCACACTTCAAATGAAGTTTTTTTCAATATCAAACTTGCTCCAAATGGTGTTATTTGCTTAGTCAAGCATAGAGAAGTCAAGGAATTGGCTTAGTTTGAGGTTTTGATATTTGAATTTTCATGGAAAAAGGTTAAAAAGGTGAAAATGTGAATTAATTCATTTTTAATCATTTTGATGCAAATAGGTGCGTTTTTTGAGTGCAAACAACATTTCAAGAACATTGGCAATTTTACAATTTCAATTTGAAGTGTTTAAACAAGCCATTTTCAAGGTTTCTTCATGTTGAAGCAACACATTTAAAATCAACCATTGAGATGGAAACAAGGACCAAATCTCAGCCATTCACACTCCAAACACTCCCAGCAGTTGAATTGAGCCAATTTGGAGCCAAGAAAGAGCCATTTTCGTGCTCTTGCATATTCAAAAAGTGGAGAAAACTTGAAATTCCAATTGGACTTTATGGACTGAGTTTGGGCTTCATTTTGATCAAGGTCCATCATATATAACATTTCCAATCTTCACAAAGCTTCAGAATTCGAATTTGGAGCCAAATTGATCAAGAACAACTTTGAAAAAATGGTGAAATTTTGAATTTTGAATTTGGAGATTGAGGACGTTTCAAGGCAAATCGTGAATTGAGAAAGCATTATTGGAGTTTATTGAGTGATTCTGGACATTTTTCTGCAAGTTCTATCAAGGTTTGAAGGCTCAGTGGAAGTTCTCCACTAGGTAACTTGAATTCAACCTTACACTCTCAATATGCGACGATTCTCTGCCATTTTTGTTGCATTTGAATCCTTGAGTGACGTAGATCGTTTCTGGATCATAATTGTTTGCGTTTGTGATGTTTGATGTGTGGAGCTCCAAACTTCTATGATTCGGTTAGATCATTTTGTGAAGTATTTTGCTTAGATTTTTGTGGATCTATGATCTACGCAACATGTATATGATGTTAGAATTAAATTGGAGAAGTTTTGGTGAACTTTTGTTTTTGTGCACCAACCTTGTTGTTTTCATTTTTCTTTAATGGTGCAAGATAAGTGGTTTTTAGTGGTAGATATGAGATCCTTGCAATTTGGAGATGAATTTCCATATAAGAAACGTCTGAAACGGTAAAAAATTGAAGGAGTTGGGTTGTTGTTGAAGACCGCGGTGGCCGGAGCACGCGGAAGGGACGATCGGAGCAACTCCGGTGCTGGTGAGTGGCTTGTGTGAGGAAGACGGTGCGTGGAGCCATCGTGAGCGTCCGATCGGACTGCTTTGGCTTGTGCGGTCGTGATTAGATCCTTCCATGGTCTTTATTTGACTATGCATACACAATTCCTCTTATTCTCATTAATGTGTTGTCAACACTTAATCCACATGATGAGAATACCTCATTTGATCATGCGCCTCCCATTGAATGTCCATGGTACTCCTTTATTGACTGTTCCACATGCAACTATCAGATTGTTTTTGTGTGTTTCTCATTGGGCTTATTGGACCGGACGCGCTACTCACACCCCCCAGGGAGGCCCAATCCACGTTTTGCCTTGATACCACTGTTCTATCATTTTATTGTTAGTTTCTTTTAAATTCTGTTTTGTTGCTGTTTGCATTTTAAATCAAATAAAATAGTTCCAATATCCTAAAAATTCCTCAAAAATATTTTTCGTGAAATTTGAGATGTCTAGTTTTTTCTGGATATTTTTATTTTATTTTTTGATTTTATTTTCGATTTTAAAATGAATTAAATATTGGGGCTGTTTTAGTTGAATTAAATTGCAATATTGTTTGTTCTTTAATTTGTTTCTCTCATTTCTTTTTGGTTAAATGATTGAAAATCATTCCTCATATCCATCATGAGTTGAGTGATTTTTGAGGACCATTTTTCCCCTGGTTGTTGACTTTTGGGTTGACTTTTGGGCCCTTTCTTTTTGCACCTGTTTCTTCCATTTTAAAGTGGTACATTCAAATGATTTAATTCTTTTGATGGTGCTTTGAAAGGATATTTGTCTTGGTTTCTTAGCCTCTGTTTTCCAACTTGTTTAGCTTGTTTGTGCATTTTATTTGATTTTTTTTAGCCCTTTTCCTATTTTTGAAGTGACTTACAAGTTAAGTCATTCCATAAGACATCTCACACAAGTGCTTGGCCTAGTTTGGATTGGAAATGACCTTTGCGGATCCAATAAGCTCTCAACTCTTTTTGTTTCACATTCTAGACATGTTGAGCTTGCTGTAGGTTCATTTTTAGGTCAAAATATTGTTCAATGCTTCTTGATTTGTGTGTTTCTTTTTGTGCTTCCAACTTGAGCTCTTATGAGACACATGCTTGTTTCTTTCATGTTATTGCTTGCATTTCTTTTTATCTTGCTTTGATATTGATTGTGAGCTTTCTCCTCTTCATCTCCCTTCTGTCCAATGACCTTGGAGTGTCATTTAAGGTGGCTTGGTCCCTCCTTTGGAGGTATTTGAAGCATACCTAGAATGATGAATCCTTGAGGACACTTTTGGTGTTTCTTCTTGTTTGATAAGTGATGCTTATGGTTGAGTACCTATTATGGGGTCCTTCCTGACCTCATTTGGTCTCCCATCCTCACTTGGATTTGGTGTTTGATTTACCTTGCATTTGGTTTGATTTTATTGGTGTGGTTGATGTTGCTTGACTTATGTCATTTCATCCCACTTTTTTGGTGCATCTTTGTGAAGTTTACTCGTGTTTGTCTTGTGTTCTTATTGTGCACTTCTTCTTCTTCTCCTTTCTTGAATTTCCATATGAATTCTTGGTTGAGATGAGCTTGTGGTGGCTACTGCCCCACACTATTTTCCTCCACTATCATTCTATGTGTTGCATTATGTTTGCATTCTCATTTGCATATGCATTTCTTATTCTTCTTTTTCTTCTTCTATTGCTTTTCTTTGCCATGTTCCCCATAAGTCCTCTAACCTATTGAGGTTATGATAGACATTAGGTGCCTAACTATGCATGATAACATTAGGTAGTTCGCTTTTCAAACTCAACTTTAGGTTCACTTTGCATGATAACTTTTAGGATTGATTAGTCTCCCATTAGTGTTCCTTCTTCTTTTCTCATCTTCAAACATTCATAAAACACTTAATAAAGAATGACAAGTGTAGCACGCTACGAGCCTTAAGCTATTTGAGAAATGGTAATTGAGGGGCCTCCTCTCAAGGACCTAGAGTGTTTAGTGTACACCCTTTGGGTGATATGCGACACATTCGCTCTTAGATCATAGTCTCTAGTGCGACATGAGTTGCAAATCAAATTCAAAACACTTCTTCTCTAAAAAACACAAAAAAAATTCAAACTCTTTTTCACCCTTTGGGGTTATTAATCAAGGAAAATATTTTCACAAAAAGAGTGTCGTTAACTCTTAGTTCTACCGCAAACGGTAACGCCTAAGTCTCCAAAGGTCGAGCTGCATACACCAACTGCTAGAACTATCTGTTAACCCTACTCGGGCCTAAAAAACGGTTGAACTATGTTTTGAGTTGTAAACTTTTGTGGGTGGGTTCAAACTCTCATGGCAGCATTCCCTTTATTTTTTTTACCATTATTTCATTTTCCTTTTATTTCTTTTCTTTTAGTGATCGCTATTTAGTATGTCTAAATGCTTCGTGATTGTAAGTGCACAGTCTGATCGTGTAGTTTTAAAAGATTATCGAACCCAAAGGACCAAGAGTAGATCTACCGCTATCTAATGCTACTATATAAAGTTAAGGCTAATGGATTTCTAAACTTGGGATGCTAGAAATAAAATAAGTGCAGAGTTAAAATCAAATTAAATTAAGATATTGCGAAATATCGGTATATAATCCTGTCAATCATCGAGGGTTTAGTAATTCGTGGGTGTTTAGTTTAAAAAGAAAGAATTGTTATTATATAGAAAATACCTATTTAAAAGACCTTATCTCACACTCTCGTGGTCTTGACTTAGACTATACTCTCAAATCAGAATGCGGCTCTCGCTCTCTCATTTTTCATTTAAAAACACTTTTTGAAAATAGATAAATCTTAATAAACCTCAAAGCGCTCTCGCTGTATTTAAGCCTAATGTTCAGTTTCAGCTATCCGGTTAAGACCTCAAACTCTTGCTTTATTTATCTTAACCTTCATTACTTTCTAACTCTCGTGACAAAAGTTATTAATTTGGAAAAAGAAACAGAGACCAGAAACATTGATTCCATTAACTTTACGTCACAGTTTACTTAACCCTCTCCAACCGATCGTAATTACATACTGATACTAAGAGGTTTAGCCAGACATGACTTTCATGCTTTTACTAAATCCAATCCTAATACTAAACAGAAGGTAGAAGGAATGCATAAAAATATAACGATAAAAATTAAAGTAGATAAAGAAAACCTGGAAATTTGTAGAACATAACTTGGATTTGATTTTGAAGGCCGACTTGCAGTTTGGTACAATATTACAACCTTTTCGAATCAATCCTAAACTAAATGGCAATTGTTTATCAATGTGAAAAACAATTTCCTTACAAAAATCCTCTAAAAACAATGTAAAGAAAACTAAACAGAAAGCTAAAAAAAAACTAAAACGAAAACAGAAAAATATAATGCGTCTGTTACGGTGGAAATAGGATATCAAACTATTAATGAGTTTGAATCGCAATTCAATTCACAACCGCTCTTTGATTTATCCGAAGGAAAAGGTCAAAAGAGGGAAAACCTATTTTGCATCGTAAACACAATGCGGGGAAAGATCTAGGGTTCGGGGGTTGGTTAAGATTAGGGAATGTATTAGCACCCTAAACTTCTGTAGTACTCTACAGGAACCTTTTGTTCAAATGTTTACTATTTTGCTTTATTTATTTGCTTAAGGTATATGTACAAAAAGGATTAAAAGTGAGAAAAGAGACCTAATGGGTTAATTCTAAGTTTACTCGGCAAGACATCGCATCTTGTGCCTACGTATCCTTACGGGAGTGGAATCAGAGTAATCGTAGTTCCCCTCAAAAGGGAGGTTAGAGACTTCTTGACTGTGGTCAAGGTCTCAAGGGGAATAAACATGTCTTAAGGACACGCTTACGCGGAGTGTAGAAACTCCAAATCTCTACGTTGAATTGTTAAGTTATAATTAGGGTTAAATTAGGGATTCCACGGCGGGAAACCCTAAAATGAGCGCGGCAGCTCTTTGACCTAATGCTAGGGGTACAATGGTAATTTTGCCTGCGGCGAGACATTTACGCAAATTAGGGTTTGAAGTGTGTAGTTTTGAATTTGTGAGGGCTTAAGGATTTACGGACTATTGGCGCGGCGACCAAACAGCTAGACCTAACCTTCGGATGTGTGCAAGGTGACAAAAATATTGGTGGAAGTGTGAGATAATTGAATCATGCAAACAGAGAGATAATGTCCTAATTTAAACCATACAAGCAGAAATTTAAAGGCAGAAATTAAAGCGCGATTGTTAAGTTCGCGAGGTTACAGCCAGGAAACAGTTACAATTATAAATGAACAAACAACGTTAGTGGGCGGGATCAGACGACAAATTATGAGATGGTGAAGAATAAAAAGTGCCAGATTCGAGATTTCGTTTCTTATTTTTGACATGAAGAGAAAGTTCTCGGTTTAGGCTTAAAAGGAATTTTTAATGTAAAAAAAAAGTTAAATTTGATTCTCAACCATAGTTTGGTTTTAAAAAAAAAGGTTTTATGTTATTATTTTGAAAAAAAAGTTTTTGCTATTAATTGGAAAAAAGGTTTTAATGTTGTTTATTTTAAAAAAACAATTTTAGTATTTAGTTAGAAAAAGGTTTTAATAAAATTTAAAATAATACAAATTATAAGAAAACAAAATAAAAATAGAAAAATAAAAGGGGTTGGGCCGGTAATCACCTCCGGACCCAACCCGGTTGGTGTAAATGCCACAAAAAGAAAAAAGATATAGGGTTTCAAAACCCTATTCTCCCCGCGGCGCCATTGTGGTTCGTTTCTCTTCGTCCTTCTCATCTCTCATGCTCTTGTCCTCTCCGATTTCTCTCATTCCAAACCTGAAAAGAAAAAAAACAACCACATAGTAACCATTAATCATAAGCTTACGTCGTTTTGACGGTGATTTTCGCGGAGGTTTATGGTGTTCGATCGTTCGCGATTTATGGGATAATTATGAGGGAGATGATGTGATGAACTGAGCTCCAAGGTACGATTGCCCGTCGAGAGACGAAGGCGGTCGTGCGATTTGCTTTGATGGTGGTCGTCTAGGGTTTCGCGACTCTCTTCTTCGTCGTTGTTGCTTGTTGAACAACGTCGTCGTCTTTGTAATGGTGGTGACGAACGGACCGTGATGAGGGATTCTGATATTCTCTGAGTCCGACTGGATTCGTCTGCGTTCGTTTGCTGGGTTGCTTCGTCGTTCCAGCCTGATGCTTGCTTCACCGTGTACTGAGGCCTTTGTTGATGAGGTCGTGGCCGTTTGTGTACTCTCTCTCGTTAGCCTCTAGGGTTTCCCATCAGGTGGATTTGTTCTTTTTTCTCTCTTCTGATTCCTTTTGGGCTTTTTGATAATGTTGGATTTGCGTTATTTTTACTGAGGTTGGATTGTGATTTTGTGATACGATTTGATTTTGTTGGGTTTTCAGAACATATATCCTTTTGATTTGATTCGAACTTTCCTTTTTCGGATTCACTTGTAATGGATTTTGTTTTGATAAAAACTGGATTTGATTTGAACTGATGTACTGATTTTCCTGATGCAACTTTAAGTTCGGATTTCAGTTCAGTTTTTCATATCTGGTTTGGGCTTGGTTTGGTATCCCTTACTATCTCTGATACAGCCTGGATGATTCATAATAACCTGCTTTTATCTGATATGGTTTTGAGTTGGTGCAATTTTGGTTTTAACATTGGAATATCTTATGTTATGCCAACTTCTGATACTGTTTGATTCCTTTTGGCAGATGTTGAACTCGGCTGTGAATTCTCTGCGCTGGTTTCATGGATTGTTCGGTTATCCGTTTGTGGAAGTTGAACTCAAATTCAGTTCTTTTTTATTTTTGATACCAAGTCGGCTCGTTTATGAAACTGAACTGAATTGTTCTTGCAATTATCCAGATGCGGGTTCCTGTGATATTTACTTGATAATGTCCCTTTTTGAGTCCATATCTGCGCAAATCCTTTCGGCTCGAAAAAGCTTCCTTTATCTCTCTCTCTCTCTCTCGGCTGTCCCGTACGATAAGAACGATAACCACCTGATCTGACGCCAATGGCACAGATCGGTAACGGGGGTAGGATGCGGCTTCGGTCGTGCCACTCCCGGCACTCGATGATGACAATTGTTCTGAGAGTGTCAAAGCATTTCTAACACTTTTCTTGCTTCTGTTTTGTTTTCTATTTTGTTGTGCAGGCTAATCGGAGATTCGTGAAGAACATCGAAGGAGCATCATGAAGATCCACTTAGACGTTTTATGACTTAGAATTTCCTTAGGATAGATACTTATTGTAGATGCAATCCTCTTGTAAGCAAATGAACATCTTGAATAAAATTCGAAAGTGTTCTTTCAATTCAATTGTAATTTAATATTTATGAAATAAAATCCAACAAATACTCATGTTTATTTTCCCAATTATAAATTTAAATATCCATGAATGATAATTCACAAATTATTTAAATCCACCTTTGAGTTGTAACTTATGAATACTTATGGATAAAAGTCTCAAAAATATTTAAAACTCCCTTCTCCTTTGCCTTGATCAATTTTATAACTAGTATCCCGCGACATGATTATATCCGAACAAATTTAAACTACAATCCCGTTGATCACATAACTTCTCTGAACAGCCTTAACACTATCCACTTTCTTTTCAGCCCAAGCTCCCATCTTCAAAACAAAACACTGAAACGGCCCTGAGTCCAATTATACTTCTGACAAGAGTTTCTCAATACCAGTCAAAACGTGCCGACACCTTGACATAATCAACCCATGTAAATAAATGCCTCAGGAATAATGTCTCATCTGTCCCAAAATTACGAATTCTGCTTAAAATGACCAAAACGCCTCTAGAGGTAATTCCTGCAAAACAAATCGCACTCAATGATTGGTTAGTGATTAATGGATGCAAAATGAAATGCTATGCGAACTGACTGACTAAATGTAAGGGTAAAATTTGGGGTATTACAGTTGCCCCTATTTAAATAACTACACCGGATGATTCGAGTGACGGAGACTCGAGGAATCATGGTGGAGGGATTTAAATATAGATAACCGAAAATTTTGCCCTTATATGTGGCGATATGCAATGCTATAGACAAAACGAGGACAGACTAATGCAGACAATGCCATGAATATGATATGATGCGTATGCTGGAATGATGAATGCAAAAAATGCTGACGAATACGACGTCACAGGGACAGACGCTGCGAGAAGAACACACTGGGGAAGACGACGCGCTGGGACACAGCACAACACCAGGGAATCCTAAAATGATGGTCAACTGGTGCGAACACGACCAATTGTCCTTTTTAGAAAAGGAACGAGATTCTCAAATGGAGATGGCACCTATGAGACGGCCTCCACTGGGGAATCTAAGAGTAAAACTGGATCATGTACGACTGCAAGATCGATCACAGAAAGTTGGAGCATTGAGCAAAGAATAACATCCAAGCTTCTGTAAACTATCTCTCGTGACAGGATCAAATGGGCCTTTCGGAACTCCGTAGCAAATATACAGGGTAAAAGACCGGCTGTATGCCAAAATAAATGGACTTAAAGTGGTTAGAACATGATCCTAAATGGAGATGGCGCCTATGAGATGGCCTCCACTTGGGAATGTCTAACAATAAGACTGGATCTACACGACTGCCAGATCGATTACAGAATGCTGGAGCATTGAGCAAAGAATAACATCCAAGCTTCTATAAACTATCCTTCGTGATGGGATCGAATGTATGCCAAAATAAATGGGCTTTGATGGGAAATGCCCTGATAAGCTTCTCGAGGGAGAACTGTCACTTATCGTTGGAAGGGACTTACATGCCAAAACGGATAAGCACTCAAATAAAGAGGCTGCTGCTTATCTGATATATAAATCTTCTCGTATTTAAGGCCGGTGCCTGGAATACGTTTCAGATTCTTCTTTTACTAAAGGATAACATAAACTTCTTCATACTTCCGAGGACAGCGCGTCGGGCATGATTCCGCTTCTTCTTTTGCTAAAGGGTAAACTGAACTTCCTCATACTTCAAGATTCATGCTCTCCTGAATATGATTCTGCTTCTTCTTTTACTAAAGGGTAAATTGAACTTCCTCATACTTCAAGATTCATGCTCTCCTGAATATGATTCTGCTCCTTCTTTTACTAAGGGGTAAATGAACTTCTTCATTTCAAGGTTTGTTGCTCCCTGAATATGCTTCAGCTCCTTCTTTTACTAAAGGGTAAATTGATCTTCCTCATACTTCAAGATTCATGCTCTCCTGAATATGATTCGGTTCAAACCTCCCCATACTTCAAGACGACAAGGAAAAATGGAAGCCCAACTGCTCGATGGAGATGGCCATTTGCTGCGAGTCATACCGAAGATAGGATCAACTTCTCAGGCGAGAAATGTCGCTTATTTGCAAGAGTGGCAATAATAAGCTTCTCATGTAAGAACTGCTTGTAGAGGTGATGACAGATAATAATGATGATAAGCTTCTCGACGGAGAACTGTTGCATACCGTTGCTGAAGAATGTTACGATAAGCTTCTTAACCGAGAACTGTTGCATATCCTGTTGTGTAAGGTTGTGATAAGCTTCTCTTGGTGAGAACAGTTGCATACCGATGCTGTAAGATGTAGGATTGTCATATTGATAGGCTTCTCAGGCGAGAACAGTTGCATACCGATGCTGTAGGATGTACTGATGGATTTTCCAGGCGTGAACTGGCGTGTATCCGTAAAGGATTGTGATTGATTTTCTTGAAAGATAGTGCAAAATAAATGCACATCCGGGTACAGTGATAAGCTTCTCGGACGAGAACAGTCGCATATCTGCCAAGGTAGGGTGAAAATTTTTAGACGGTGCAAAATAAATGCACGTCTGGTGGGGCTCGACGACCGACACAACTGAGATTCAATCTAGGATCGAGCTAGAAAGAAGACTGGTAATCAAGACTCCATCGAGGGAATGATCTCGAAGGGTAAATATCTTTTCCTGGTGAGGAAAGATAGCTGAAGTAACCGTCCTCCACGAAGATCGAGCTCTGTGGGGAAACTGGAAACACATATGTATTTTATGCTTAGGGATGAAAATCTATTTGAAGAGAATGGACAAACCCAGTTACTCGGCGGTAACAACCAATGATGGCGAGACACAATGAACCTGTGAATGCTAACGCATATGTTAATGTGAATGTATGTTAATGTCTATGTAGTTAAATATGCAGGATGTAATGGAATGAGTATGTAATGATCATGTGAAATGAATATATGAAACAGATATGTGACATTTATGCCCCTGCGTATGCTAACGAAACAGACTAGAGACGGGACGAGAGATGAAATAAACATCTCGACGGAGATACCCTGCGTTCTCTGCAACCAATACGTCAATCATGGGTGAGAAGGATCAATGGTGGAACCAAATCTGGTTTCAGAATTCTGAATTCTCTGGGGAGAAAGTAACCTGTTTGGGTGTACAGTATCACGTCTTCACATGGGGAGAAGAAAACCTGAGGGACACTTTCGAGTTACCCAAGAAAAAGTTGTCAGCTTATAGTCTCTCTGGGGACTGTGATGAGGCAATAGTTTAGGAGCCTGTTGCAACACTGAGATTTACTGGGGAATGAAGGCCGCCGGGAGTAAAATCCATCGGGTGCATGAAGAAAAGTTGTGAAACCACAGGACCTTATAGTAGTCGCCATTTGTTTCTTTTAAAAAACACGGTGCCCCAGGATACTTGTGTTGTGAGGTAGGGTCATCTCAAGAGGATTTTATAGAGGACATGGCGTCCAAATGCCCCATTGTTCTCAAACTCGTTGAGATTTTTCAGGTCTCGACGTAACTGGCACAAATTAATTGTGTTACGACGAAATCTTTGAGAAATAGCTCTTAAGAACGTCAGACTCGTGTTGGTAAGCGAACTGGGAAACTGCTTGCCCTTGTTTAGCAGGATCTTCAAGTTCCACGGGTTATGTCCATATGTAAATCTCTAAGATATCAAGCAAAGTCATCATGCCTGAAATGCCTATCCTGAACTTGTCAATGCACACATATACTTGCCTTGAATTTTTTGTTTTGAAAAAGATATCGCAATAACTCGTGACCGAAATCACTAGTCGGGATATAAGTTTTAATTATAATGCCAACATGAATTTTTTCTGAGCATAGCTCGTAGGAGTCAGGAAACGCGATCTTGTCGAGTATGCTTTCAACCGAAGTCCTACTTCAATTAGGTCTTTTAGAGGTTGTATCGTGGCTCGGTTCACGGTTTAAGAAACAAAGGATATAGGTTCCGAGTTATATTTGTACCCACCCCTTCTTCGTGATGTTCTCCAATCCTAATTCAGTTAATCGGATACGAACGCTCATATCTCGAGCGGATTTGCTAATGGTCGAGAACTTATCAAGGCTTTGGACATGGCAGTCACTCACCTATTTCTAATGGCAATTGGTCACACGATTTTGTTCTTTACTAGGGATTATTTATTGTACCCTCTTGTTTTGCTTTTATTCCCTAACTTTTGCCTGGACGACGTCTTTTGATCTGACTTTGAAGTCCAGCGGGATGCCCCAGTTTTGCCTAAGTCTCCTTCATAGGTTTTGACTTAGCGGGCTCTTATTTTTTTGAATATTCTTTTATGCACAAATCGTGTAAATCTTTTGAAAGGCTCGTGACTGCCCCACTCTTTAGGTAACCGAGGGATAGTCATTGTATTGGACTTCTTAAGATGCTAAGGATAAATTCTCGAAGGTTTGCTCTTCCTTTTTGAGAGTCTAAGTGCTCGATCGGTTTAGCTGAAACCTACCCAGCCCCAGGTTAGGATGAAGGTTCTTAAAAGAAAGAAAACTCCTACTTCAAGGCTCAAAGGGTTGACTAGGGATTACCATCCTTATACCTCCAGTGTTTGGGATTTGAAGCAATGCCTTACATCATCAGCAGGTTTTAATTGAAAGCAACGACAAGAAATCTGACGTTTTGGGTTCGTCATCCTCCCCCCAATTCTCCATCAGAACAAGAGATCGGGTAAAGTTGGCATTATGATTTATGAAAATGTTTTTTTGAATGAGTGAAACGAATGGATTTATTCAAGACAAACATATGCGTTGCATTAATTAATCAAAGATAAACAAGTTCGTACATGCTAAATATGCTTAATCAAAGAGAAATACATATAAACGAATGAACTGTCGGAAAAATCCTTCTAAATGTTTATGAAATCTTGCATTCAAGAGTAACAGTTTCCTTTGGCGGAGCCTCAATGGAAAGGTCGTCTGGTTTATGATCACTGTGAGTCATCATGGCTTACCCCAGTTATGCTGGTCACATCTTCAACAGTTTTCAGTCGTTGCTTCAAAATAACTTTCCCAGATTCTTCGTTAATCTCGGTCATATCATCTTGAGGGTTACTGAAATGAAGCGAGCTAGGCCTTTGAATAATTACTGGATTCGACTGATTTGCTGAGGGGACAACATACTTTGCAGAATTTAAGCTTGACAAGCGGGGAACCCCGAGAGGAGTCTCGATCTTCGGCTGAGCATCGCTAAAAGACAACTTCTTCGTTTCTAGCAAATTTATGACAAAGTTCTTAAGAGCGTAGCAATTCTCTAGATCATGGTCGGGCGCACCCTCATGAAATAAACAATGAGCGGCAGCGTTGTAACCTGCAGGTAACGAATTAGGCGGAGGACCCAAAGCACGGGTGGTAATCAGACCTTGTTGTACCAAATGGGGGTATAACTCAGTGAAAGTTATCGGAATTGGAGGACAAGGCTTATACTGCCTCTTACGGGGATAAGGAACCTGATTCTGTGATTGTTGGTGAACAGGAGCGTTGGGCGCTCGCTGACTGTTGACAGGAACTTGCATGGGCGGATAACCGGAAGGTTGTTGATAAACCGGTGCTTGATATACCAGAGCTGACTGCACAGGCTGGTATGTAGGAAACTGCTGATCGAAAGGAGGTGCAACAGTAGCTACATAGGGTTGTTGGACATATGGAAACGGATAACCTTGAACATAACTCTGCTGATGTCGCCAAGGTTGAGGAGTAGCCATTTTGCGGTTCCTCGAACGTGCAGGTCCCTTACCATGGTCGGAGTTAGGAGTTTTGCACTTTGGAGGGGTAGCTCGTCGAACTGGTTGAGCACTAGGAGGCACCAAACCGGATTGAAGACCATGATGAGGTACATTCTCGACAGTAACAGCTTGTTGAGGTTCCATAACGGTATTAGTAGTCTCAAAAACAACAGTAGACTGAGCATCCACCTTCACACTAAGAGCTCGTAACATCTCCAAAATCTGCCCTACACTTCCTCGAAGATCTTCGAGTTCATGGCTGACGCGGTTGATCTCTTGATTTTGATCTTCCATCCTTTTGAAGGGTCGTATTGATGCAGAGAACTCAGGGTGACAAAACTGGAAGGTGAGAAAACTGCGTATGAGAAACCGGGAGACACATGCAATGCAAAAGTATGATGCTAAAATGTGAATGCAAATGAAGATTTCATGGAATTCAAATATTTACGAATATTGCGGAATACCATGGAAACTTTTAATTCATTGAAGACAAATTACAAATAATATTCTTGCAACTAAAATAGCTAAATAAAAGCCTAGAAAATCCTAGAGAAGCATCTTCCACAACTTCAATGAGCAGACGGAGATTCGGAGGAAAATAAATATTCGTAGAGCCTTCTCTTCTTGTAGGATTGTATCTCATCATTCTTCGACTGAATCTGCTTTTGAAGTTCTTCGTACTCGCTGACCATCACATGGTATTTGTTCTTCCATGCTTCTGTTTCGTGTTGTGATCTCTTCAAAGCGATCTTCAAGGTCTCAGCCTCGGTCATGAAATACTGGACAGGTTCTTCGCTTTGAGGTAAAGGATCTTGGCGAGAGTAGGGCATCTTCAACTCAATAGCTCTTCCTCGGACCCATTGAAGGTATGGTTCCATGGACACACAATTGGGTCTTCCCAAACTTTCTTTATCTTTCCTATGCAGATGACTCCAAGAAGATAGAATCTGATCCTGAAGCTTTTTGTCGTCTTCGAAAAAGATTTTCTCCACATGAATACCTTTAGGCGGTTCCCTCAAGGGGTATCCCAACTGTCGGCGAGCTAAGACTGGATTGTAGCTAATTCCTCCATTGAAACTGAGCAAAGGCACATTGTTGAAGTTTCCACAACTATCAATGATCGATATCCCATCGTACATGCGATTATACCAATCAATATCAGAGTGAGTTAAAGCCATAACTTTTTGCGACCAACGTTCTTGACTAGACCTCCAGAACGGACCGAACTTGGGTAAGTGAGAAATAAACCACTTGTATAGCAATGGCACACAACATGTAATCATCCCTCCACCATGAAAGTTTCGAAGATGTACTGAATGATAAGTATTACCCAATAGCGTTGGAACTGGATTTCTCCTCATGAAGGTCTTGATTGCATTAAGGTCCACAAACCCCTCAAAACTAGGAAAAAGCAGCAACCCATAAATAAGCAAAGCAAATATTGTCTCAAAGGCAAACATGTCTTTATGATCGACATAAAATTGGGCCTTCTTAATTAGGAAGTCCCTGGGAAAACCGGAGGTCCCCCCTTTGGTGATCATATTGTTTTTGACATCGGATATCCTTAGACAAATGGCTTTAGCAATATCTCGTTCTTTAGGGTCTTCCTCCAAGAAAGGGAATGGAGACTTATCCAAGATAGGTAATCCCACCAACTGAGAGTACTCTTCTAAGGTAGGTAAAAGCTGATAATCTGGAAAGGTGAAGCAGTGATAATCTGGATCATAAAACTGTAGCAAAGTCGCAAGAAGTCCTTTGTTTACTGGAATCTTCAACAAAGACAATAGCCTTCCATATCTGTTTTGGAACTTTTCTTGATCTTGAACCAAATCTCTTAGCTTCTCTAGGACTTCCAAATTAAAACCCTTAAAAGTAAATTTCAAAGTATGCTTCCTATGGTGATCCATGGTATCCTGCAATGTTCATAAATAGAGTTTGAATTCCATGAAGTCTTAATGTAGTATGATGCTTTATGGATGCAATGCATGAAAACACATAAAGTCCTAGGTTAAAGGTACGTGAGCGGAGTTAAGGTCTACCCATCCCAAAAAGGAGTGTACTATAGGTTAGTCGTACCTGCAGAACAAGGTTCTAAAAAGTGCCCAAAGTCATCAGCCCATCTTTCGGATATTATCAACTTTCTGACTGACTCGGGGGTTAATAATATTCTCAAGAGAACCTCTTTTGAGTGTAGTATCGCGTAGCAACCATTGTGGGACTACTCCCACATAGTTCCCGCACTACGTCCTAAATAAGGCCGAGGTGGTGTAAAGGTACTACGGTTCCCAATATCACAGACTCCGATCGACCATGGAAAAAGTTTTCACGATTACTCGTTCAACCGAACCATTTTCGAAAAGGTCTCAACTGAGCGGTGATTCTCGAATCAGCTTGGTCGGGATTCAACTCCCTATAAGCCTCATCGAATATATCCCCATCCTATAATAATGTCACTAGTCCGGGCGTAGGACTTATCTCACAACACAAGGAACAGTCCCAAGTCAAAGTACAATATATACATGCAAATGAATAGTAAAACAAATAGTAATAAATATGAACAAATTAGGGGTAACCCTCAAAAGTTAAGAGGTCCCCAGTGAAGTCGCCATTTTCTGTTGCGGTGGAAATAGGATATCAAACTATTAATGAGTTTGAATCGCAATTCAATTCACAACCGCTCTTTGATTTATCCGAAGGAAAAGGTCAAAAGAGGGAAAACCTATTTTGCATCGTAAACACAATGCGGGGAAAGATCTAGGGTTCGGGGGTTGGTTAAGATTAGGGAAGGTATTAGCACCCTGAACTTCTGTAGTACTCTACAAGAACCTTTTGTTCAAATGTTTACTATTTTGCTTTATTTATTTGCTTAAGGTATATGTACAAAAAGGATTAAAAGTGAGAAAAGAGACCTAATGGGTTAATTCTAAGTTTACTCGGCAAGACATCGCATCTTGTGCCTACGTATCCTTACGGGAGTGGAATCAGAGTAATCGTAGTTCCCCTCAAAAGGGAGGTTAGAGACTTCTTGACTGTGGTCAAGGTCTCAAGGGGAATAAACATGTCTTAAGGACACGCTTACACGGAGTGTAGAAACTCCAAATCTCTACGTTGAATTGTTAAGTTATAATTAGGGTTAAATTAGGGATTCCACAGCGGGAAACCCTAAAATGAGCGCGGCAGCTCTTTGACCTAATGCTAGGGGTAAAATGGTAATTTTGCCTACGGCGAGACATTTACGCAAATTAGGGTTTGAAGTGTGTAGTTTTGAATTTGTGAGGGCTTAAGGATTTACGGACTATTGGCGCAGCGACCAAACAGCTAGACCTAACCTTCGGATGTGTGCAAGGTGACAAAAATATTGGTGGAAGTGTGAGATAATTGAATCATGCAAACAGAGAGATAATGTCCTAATTTAAACCATGCAAGCAGAAATTTAAAGGCAGAAATTAAAGCGCGATTGTTAAGTTCGCGAGGTTACAGCCAGGAAACAGTTACAATTATAAATGAACAAACAACGTTAGTGGGCGGGATCAGACGGCAAATTATGAGATGGTGAAGAATAAAAAGTGCCAGATTCGAGATTTCGTTTCTTATTTTTGACATGAAGAGAAAGTTCTCGGTTTAGGCTTAAAAGGAATTTTTAATGTAAAAAAAAAGTTAAATTTAATTCTCAACCATAGTTTGGTTTTTAAAAAAAAGGTTTTATGTTATTATTTTGAAAAAAAAGTTTTTGCTATTAATTGGAAAAAAGGTTTTAATGCTGTTTATTTTAAAAAAACAATTTTAGTATTTAGTTAGAAAAAGGTTTTAATAAAATTTAAAATAATACAAATTATAAGAAAACAAAATAAAAATAGAAAAATAAAAGGGGTTGGGCCGGTAATCACCTCCGGACCCAACCCGGTTGGTGTAAATGCCACAAAAAGAAAAAAGATCTAGGGTTTCAAAACCCTATTCTCCCCGCGGCGCCGTTGTGGTTCGTTTCTTTTCATCCTTCTCATCTCTCATGCTCTTGTCCTCTCCGATTTCTCTCATTCCAAACCTGAAAAGAAAAAAAACAACTAGTAACCATTAATCATGAGCTTACGTCGTTTTGACGGTGATTTTCGCGGAGGTTTATGGTGTTCGATCGTTCGCGATTTATGGGATAATTATGAGGGCGATGATGTGATGAACTGAGCTCCAAGGTACGATTGTCCGTCGAGAGACGAAGGCGGTCGTGCGATTTGCTTTGATGGTGGTCGTCTAGGGTTTCGCGACTCTCTTCTTCGTCGTTGTTGCTTGTTGAACAACGTCGTCGTCTTTGTAATGGTGGTGACGAACGGACCGTGATGAGGGATTCTGATATTCTCTGAGTCCGACTGGATTCGTCTGCGTTCGTTTGCTAGGTTGCTTCGCCGTTCCAGCCTGATGCTTGCTTCACCGTGTACTGAGGCCTTTGTTGATGAGCTCGTGGCCGTTTCCGTACTCTCTCTCGTTAGCCTCTAGGGTTTCCCATCAGGTGGATTTGTTCTTTTTTATCTCTTCTGATTCCTTTTGGGCTTTTTGATAATGTTGGATTTGCGTTATTTTTACTGAGGTTGGATTGTGATTTTGTGATACGATTTGATTTTGTTGGGTTTTCAGAACATATATCCTTTTGATTTGATTCGAACTTTCCTTTTTCGGATTCACTTGTAATGGATTTTGTTTTGATAAAAACTGGATTTGATTTGAACTGATGTACTGATTTTCCTGATGCAGCTTTAAGTTCGGATTTCAGTTCAGTTTTTCATATCTGGTTTGGGCTTGGTTTGGTATCCCTTACTATCTCTGATACAGCCTGGATGATTCATAATAACCTGCTTTTATCTGATATGGTTTTGAGTTGGTTCAATTTTGGTTTTAACATTGGAATATCTTCTGTTATGCCAACTTCTGATACTGTTTGATTCCTTTTGGCAGATGTTGAACTCGGCTGTGAATTCTCTGCGCTGGTTTCATGGATTGTTTGGTTATCCGTTTGTGGAAGTTGAACTCAAATTCAGTTCTTTTTTATTTTTGATACCAAGTCGGCTCGTTTATGAAACTGAACTGAATTGTTCTTGCAATTATCCAGATGCGGGTTCCTGTGATATTTACTTGATAATGTCCCTTTTTGAGTCCATATCTGCGCAAATCCTTTCGGCTCGAAAAAGCTTCCTTTATCTCTCTCTCTCTCTCTCTCTCTCGGCTGTCCCGTACGATAAGAACGATAACCCCCTGATCTGACGCCAATGGCACAGATCGGTAACGGGGGTAGGATGCGGCTTCGGTCGTGCCACTCCCAGCACTCGATGATGACAATTGTTCTGAGAGTGTCAAAGCATTTCTAACACTTTTCTTGCTTCTGTTTTGTTTTCTATTTTGTTGTGCAGGCTAATCGGAGATTCGTGAAGAACATCGAAGGAGCATCATGAAGATCCACTTAGACGTTTTATGACTTAGAATTTCCTTAGGATAGATACTTATTGTAGATGCAATCCTCTTGTAAGCAAATGAACATCTTGAATAAAATTCGAAAGTGTTCTTTCAATTCAATTGTACTTTAATATTTATGAAATAAAATCCAACAAATACTCATGTTTATTTTCCCAATTATAAATTTAAATATCCATGAATGATAATTCACAAATTATTTAAATCCACCTTTGAGTTGTAACTTATGAATACTTATGGATAAAAGTCTCAAAAATATTTAAAACTCCCTTCTCCGTTGCCTTGATCAATTTTATAACTAGTATCCCGCGACATGATTATATCCGAACAAATTTAAACTACAATCCCGTTGATCACATAACTTCTCTGAACAGCCTTAACACTATCCACTTTCTTTTCAGCCCAAGCTCCCATCTTCAAAACAAAACACCGAAACGGCCCTGAGTCCAATTATACTTCTGACAAGAGTTTCTCAATACCAGTCAAAACGTGCCGACACCTTGACATAATCAACCCATGTAAATAAATGCCTCAGGAATAATGTCTCATTTGTCCCAAAATTACGAATTCTGCTTAAAATGACCAAAACGCCCCTAGGGGTAATTCCTGCAAAACAAATTGCACTCAATGATTGGTTAGTGATTAATGGATGCAAAATGAAATGCTATGCGAACTGACTGACTAAATGTAAGGGTAAAATTTGGGGTATTACAGCGTCTTTCTTTCCAAAACTGTCTTTCTTTTTATACTATTAGTGGGCGATAGTTACATGACTTTGAGGCTTCCAACAGGGATAAAAATCAAGAGAGAATGTAGCTAGGGAGTTGAGAAAAAATAAGGAGAACATGGAAAAAATCTAGGGAGGAAGTGGCAGGCGCCACTTCCCTTTCTTTTAGGAGTGGCACTCGCCACTCTCTCTTCATGTGGCAGCTGCCACCTCTTTGCCATGCTTCATGTGTTAGGCGCCACACCCAAGTGGCAAGTTCCACTTGGTGTGTGGTAGCCTCCACACCTTTTTATTTCCTTTCTCTTTCTTTCTTCTTCTTTTCTTTCTTTGCTATTTTCTTCCTCTTTTCTTTCCATTTCCTTCATTTATTTCTCTTTTTAGTCCATATTTATGGTAACCTACAAAACATAAGAAAACAAGGGCGTAATCGAAGATAAATCAAATAAAACAGTAATAAAAGCAAATAAAATTCATGCAAGTCAAGTCAAATATCTGATATAATTTTGCGTTATCATTTAGTTAAGTTTAATTATTTGATTTAGTTTTAAAACTTTCTCATTTTATTTTAATACATCAAAATACCAAAAATATTTTATTCCACTCATTTATTTTATTTTTCACCAATGTTACATATTTTAGTATCTTGGTTATTTATTTTTAAATCAACCTTAAAATCACAAAAAAAAATTCATCTTCCATTTATTTTTATTTCTCCTATGCTTAAGAACATTGTCTTCCATTCTTGTTTGTTAAATTTCATGATGATATTTTCTCATTGTATTTTACTTATTTGATTAAAATATTTTGTGTGATGCTTATACATTGTTTATGGTTTTTATTTGGTCTTTGATCCATGCCCTTGATCTTTGCTCATGTATGAATGTTGTCTTGTGATATGTTTATACTCAATGCCTCATTTGTTTTTGTTTTGAATACTTTAAATGATTTAAGTTGTTCAAGCTTGTTTCAAAAGTTATTCAGGTGTTTAGAGTTTGTTTTCTTGACCTAAAATCACGAGGAAACCATGCTCTTATTATTTTACTTTATGAACATGTTATGATAGCTTGTTATGTCTTTAATACCATGTTGATCTTACTTCTGTTTGGACCATGTTGTATATATGCCTTTCTTTGAGTTTTGGTGGCATTTTTGTTAAAATTAGTATCCATGTTTTCTTGTATACATGAGTGTTGTAATATACCATGATCAAATGTGCTACTTTTAAATCTAGTCCATGTTTGTTGGTCCATGTTAACCTTGCTTTTACCATGCTTCTCATGTATCTTTTATTTGTTGAATAAATGGTGTATATTTGTTTATCATTTTGCCTAAATCCAAGGGAGGGACTTATTGTTGACATCTTTGTCATTTGCATATGCATGGTTACATTCTTGTACATATATCTCATAACTTGTATTTCTTGAAATTTTTATCCCTTAGGAAGTTTCCCTTAGTATTATTTAAAACTTAAACAATTCAATTAGGGTTTCCCATCTCTCAAACCTAAAACCAATTTCAATAAAAACTTTGACATTAGGTCTTTGATCTTTTCAAACTCTTTTCTTAACGAATGCTTCAAGACATATTAAGCATATTCAAACCTCTTTCACAAAGACTAAAAAAACACAAACTTCAATTCAAACCTTTTGACATTTTAGCTTTTAAATTAAAAACCTTTCCAAGTAAATTAGGCATTAGTCATCCCTAGTTGAGATGTAATTCTCCTACCCCATGATATAGTTGAGAAAGATATTGATTCTTTTTCACTTGAGAGAGGTATGTGACATACTTGTTAATTTTATAACCAAGTTGGAGCCCTTCTCTCAATGTGAAACAAAGATCCATCTTCCACATGTTTGTGGTAGATAAGATGAGTATTTTCCTTAAGATGACAAATTGTCTCTTCTTTAATAAAATACACCATAACAAACCCTTCTCAATTTATACCCCGAACTGCGAGGTTTTGATCCTTTATTGGTACGTAGGCACAAGACTTTTTGTCTTGCCAAACACAAAAACAATAAAAAAATTCTCTTCTCATCTCACTAGTTAATCCCAAATAGAAAACAACTTAACCATAACACAAATACAACGAGAGGTTCATATAGGATACTATAGATACTTAGGATGCTAATACCTCCCCCTTAGTATAACCAACGCCGAACCTTATATCTCTTTATTACTTTGTTTTGCATTGCATGTTTATGGGTTATTCTTTCTTTACCCCTTCCCTTGGATAAATTAAATATCGGTGGTGATATCTTAAGATTTATGAAGCCTAGATAACTCAATAGCTATGGTCTCTGATTCTCACCACGATAACAACCTTTTAACAAGTTTTTGCTTACTAAGTTTAGAGATTAATCTCCAGTTAGCATAACCTAACCTTTAATGCCAAATCCATTTCTCATCACTCATTGTCATTAGGAAAACGACCCTTCGATCAGCCAATTCAAAATGATTGGTTTTATAAACATTTCGATTTCTTTTCCCTTTGAGTATAATAGTTTTGTTAGAATTAACAGCAAAGTAGAAATTCTTATTGAATAATACTTCACAACCACTATCACACAATTAGCTTATGCTAAGTAGATTATGCTTCAAGCCATCTACCAGCCATACTTTATTTATAAGAGTTTGAGAATTACCAATGGTACACGTACCAATGATTCTTCCCTTCTGGCCATCTCAAAAACCCACATTTCCTTCCTCTCTCAAATTCAGGGTTTGAAACATATGATTTTCTCCTTTCATACGTCGTGAGCAGCCACTGTCCAGGTACCATGACTAGCTTTCCATTCTTTCCTTTGGGCATATCTGCAACAAATACAATTTGAGATTTAGGTACCCATACACGTATAGATCTTTTTGGGTTAGTCCTAACAGGTTCTTTCCTATCATGTCCTGTTGCCATGTGAAAAGGTTTTGCTTCACTCCAAGTCTTTTGTTTCCAAAATCTTGACTGAAGTTAACTTTAGCTATAAAATCAGTCTTAGTCTGTGATTCATATGTTGTGGATACTAAAGATACCCGGGCTTCTGAACTATCAGGTTTTGATATCATAATACCTTTCAACTTCTGATCAATAGATTTCGTCAAATTCATAACTTTCACATTATTAACACTATGAAGAAAATAGTTACTTAACATTGTTTGAGCAATGCTGAATGATCAAGAATTTAGGAGTACTTTTAATGAAACGTAAGAACTAGAGAAACCTTTATCATACCCCAAACCTTCTATATTATTTTTACCAACTTCATAAATCATAGATGCAAGTTTAGTTATATTAATGCCAGATGTAATGAATTTATGAAAAGCTTAATCATGTTTTCCTAAAGATGAACATTCATTTTGAGATATGGTAATTTCTTTTAGTTCTTCTTTCAAAATGAAATTATCTCTTTTTAAAATTTTAATGTGACTAGCTTGGTCCTTGCAATAATTTATAAGATTATTAGTGCATGAAATAAAGTTAGAGTAAGAGTATACCTCATCTTCATCTTCAGATTCAGATAAGTGCCTTTCATTAGATAGGTGTGCCATCAATGCAAGATTGACATCATCTTCTTTTTCTGAATCTTCATCATTCAGCTCTTTCCGCGTAGCCATAAAGTTTTTCTTGAATCTTTTAATAAATTTGTCCTTTTGATGACTTCCTCTCTTCTGATTATCTTTCTGAAAATCAGGACAATCATTTTTAAAGTGACCAGGTTTGTTGTAGTTGTAGGAGATCTTATCTTCATCTTTTTCTTTGAAGCTGGATCTCCTATTGCTTCTAGGAAATCTCATGTTCCTTCTGGCCATTTGCTGAAATCCTCTAATGAAACAATCCATATCATCATCATCATCATCAAATCTACCATCAGAATATTCTTCAGAAGTTTCATCAGGTTTACTGCTCTTTGAGGATTGTTTTGGAATTTTCACAAAAAATTTCAAAACCAGATCTCAAGGCAAGAGACTTAAGTTTCTTGGAAGACTCATCTCCACTTAGCTCCATCTCATGACTTTGAATATTGTTGATTAGACTTTCAAGAGACAATGTATTCAGGTCTTTAACTTCCTTAATATCTATTACTTCAGGTCTAAACTTTAGAGGGAGACTTCTCAAAATCTTCTTAACATGATCTGAAAAGGAATAACTCTTGTTTAGCCTCTGAAGTCTTGATACCAAAATATGAAACCTGGAGAACATGGTTTTAATATCCTCATCATCCTTCGTTTTGAACAGCTCGTATTTATGTATCAGCAAGTTAGCTTTTGCTTATCTAGCTTGATGATTCCCTTCATATGTAGAGCATAAAGATTCAAAGATAGTCTATGTAGAAGACTTATCAATGATTTTCAAGTACTTAGAATATGGTATAGCATCAATCAGAACACCTCTGACTCTATGATGTTTTCTATAGATTTTCTTTTGAGTTGGAGTCAGATTTCCTGTCAGATACCATAACAACATTGTCTATATCAATTTGAATGCCATGATCAAGTATGTCCTATAGCTCATCATCGAGTCCAATGATATACGTGTACATCTTGCTTTTCCACCATTCAAACTCAGTGGATTCACCACTGAATACATGAGGTTTAGCAGAGTAATGATTTCTCTCAGAGCTATTGTAATCATAGGGAAATCCCCATAATGAGGAACTAGCATTAGTATCCTCAATAGTCATATTTTTCTTGTTGGATCTTTGATTGTACCACTGTTAAGTGTTACATACATAGCTTACTCTAATTCCAACTGAAGGTGAGAAAAATACACAAGAAGAGGGGTTGAATTATGTTTGCAAAATTCTTTTTACTTCTGAACCAGAGTTCAGATTCCAAACCACAGTTTAGAAACTAATAATCAATGCAGCGGAAAATGTAACAGAAGTAAATAAAAACAGCAAAGAACACACAACATTTATCCTGGTTCCTCTCCTACTGAGAGTACTTCAGTCTCCTTTCCACGCAAGAGATTTCCACTATAATCAACTTTATTACAACTACTTATACTCACTAGTATAAGACTTTTCCTACTTAGACCTACAATCTAAGACTTCCCTGCTTAATCAGCACCTGATTAAGACCTCTATGCTTAGATCCTCATATCCTAAGACTTTCCTTGCTTAAACCCTTCTAGTTTAACACTTCATTGTTTAAACACTCTACCTAAGACTTCTCTACTCAGACGCACCGTCTAAGACCTCCCTTACTCAAATTCTCAATCCAAGACTTCGGTGCTCAGACACACTATCTAAGAATTTTATCTAAACAGGCTTGTTTTGAGAAGGAATAACTTACAATAACACTTGATTAATAATCAGAGGTGTTTAAATACAATACAACACACTTTTACATAAAGGATTCTTAAGCTATACATTAATAAGAACACTTTAATAAATTAGCCTCTCTTGAGCTGATAAGAATATAGTGTGTATATATCTCAGCTGTAGTTACAACATTATTTATTTAGTTGATCTTCCAATCTTCTGCTCCTTTTATAGCTGAAGAAGTATATTCGTTGAAGTATCCATAACGACTATAATCAGATCAAATCTTCTAGTACATCTTCTTTTCCAAGAAAGTAGATGTTAGAACTTGTAGTCAAGGAAATATCCACAGAACAAGTCCTTTGTCCGGAGAACACTTATATGAAACAAGTACAATATAATCTTTTAAAGATAATGCCAACATATCTCAAGTCCCGTTTTAGCAGAGCTTAAGTTGACACTACTTAGTTTCAGAGGCAGCCATATCACGCTTTTGATTTTAAAGTGTACTAGTAATAACTTTCTGATCAGGCTCTCTCACAAGTGTATAATCAGAACCGAACCAAAGCTACTTTTGTGTCAGAGCCAATTACATGTAATAAATATAATTATGCACACATGAACCAGCTAGTTAGAAATCCTAATTGTTTTTCAAATACTTTGTTATCATTAAAACTTTAGAGGATACATGGTATGAACCAAATTTGTCTTAACACATGGCAGTTTTTGTGAAATTTATGAATTTTTGTTTGTGTGCTTGTTGGAATTTAATTGCTTAAATTCCTTCCCTATTCCTAACAATTGTGTGTGTTGTTGGTGGTTGTTTTATGCTTGTTTTGCAGATGGCACCTTCAAAAACTACCGGAGCCTCAAAGAAGCAGAAGACGGGAAGAAGCTCATCTCATTAACCTAGGTTGTTTCATCCGACTCGTTTCAAAGGGGCTGAACAGGATGAGAGGTATAGGGAGCTTGAGAAAAGAAAGGTTTTTTTGAAATAATATTCAATATTAATCGAGAATGGACATTTAGACAAGTGGCATAAATTTTTGAGCAAAAGAAGTGGGATGATTTAATCTGTCCTCCAGAGCATATCAAATACGATGTGGTAAGGGAGTTCTATGTGAACACCCTTCCAAATAAAGGAGAGGATTTCACTTGGACCACTATGGTGCGAGGAAGAGGTTAAGATTTAATAGGGATGTAATCAGTGAAGTTTTGAGGCACCATCTTATTTTAAAACTAGGAGAGATTGATGAATACCATCTCCAGCTCAATAGGCATGGAGACGTTGAGGCGGTCTCCAACTCACTCTTCTTTGAAGTGAGAAGCGTGCGGTATAACACATTTTGCGTTGTTGTTAGATACATGATGGAAGATATGAGGACTAAGGTTCAGACTGTCTCGCTTCTTGTTCTACACAATATTAAGCTACGAATGCACTGATCATCTATTCCCATAGACATCACACACTTGGTCCATAATATTCTTATAGGCAAGCAGATTGATATGGCCAAGATCATTGCTAATGAGTTCAAGTTAGTGGCTGAGAGTGGAAGCCTACCGGGGGAAAAACTAATTGTCCTTTGGTATTTCTTGGTTTGATAATGGCTATTTGTGCTATTGGGCAAGCTAATCACAACCCTCCCTATTTCCATGATACTCATACAGGTACAATAATGATTTGTACGTTGCTAGGCCTTGTGTGCCTAAGAAGAAGAAGGTTACAGTTGAGGCTTCTGGTTCTACTTCTAGTTCTGGAAACTTGGATTTCTATAATTGGGACCTTAGGTAGAAGACAATTTGTAACTTTACATGGGACATGCTGGAGGCGAACCAGAGGGCGTTCATGTATATGCATGACTTGATGCAGCAATTGCAACTGCAAATTAGGGAGCATACAATTGATCATTCGATTGGTACTCATGAGGAGTTAATGGCACATGTTGGATGGCCTAAGGGCAGGCCATTCTATAAGGAGGAAGCAGCAACACATGCTGAGCATGGAGATGATGAGTAGGAGGATGTCGATACTAATGTAGAGTTTAAGGATTTTAAGGAGTAGAGGGTGACATGACCAAAAGACTTATTTCGACAAAGTGAAGAATATTTATAGCTTTTTGGTCATTATCATTATTATGTATGTTATGTTTTAGCTTATATTTTTGTTTAGTATGGATAATGTTATTACTTCAATTGTAGTTTCAAACTTTTGGGATTTGTACTACTTTTACTTTTGACTCATTGGAGAGTAACTTTGTTGGTGTTTACACCATAACACTTAGTTATTTGGTTGGATAAATTATCTTTGAATTTTTTAATTAGTTTTTTAAATTGTTTCTATAGCTTGCTTCTACAATGAACTGGTTGATGTTTGTCTTCAAAGATTGGTTGTTATTTTGTTCAAAAAGTATCCAATGAAGAGTCATTCAAGTTTGGATGTGATGATATAAATTTTGATATGATGCAGCAAAAAAAGGTACATGTTTACCGCTTTCTAGAATGTTAGAATGACTTAGAAATGTGTGCTTTATGCAAATGTAAATTCTTGATTCATTTTGCAAACTTGTTTCAAATACTTGAGTCACTTAAGTCCAAAACCATAAATTATGAGAAACTTTCCATTGTTCACTTAAAGGATTTGGATGACTGATGACTTTGTTCTAACTCGGTTAATTCATGTTTAATCTTGTAATTGTTGTGAATTTTTGAAATCATAGAAATGAGTAGTGAGCATTTGTTAACCTCGCTTGAGTCTTAAAAGTTAGGACCCATATTGGTTATGAACTTTGATTGTGTATATAAAAATTGGTCCATCATTTAAATTTGTGGGATTCTAATTTTTTTCTTGAAACATTTGAACCTTGAAAATTGTTTTAAACTTTTGTTCTTGCCATAAAAATCAAGGAGCATTTATTTAGGGTTGATTATATTCAAGTTGGGGAGAAGAAAGAAAAATGGTAGGTTGCTAAATTTTTTGAACAAACAAAGAATGTTGTGAATATGATTGTGAAAAAGAAATAAGCTTATTTGAAAGAGAGAAAAAAGAAAAGATGAAAAAGAATTGTGCAAAGAAAGTTTGAAAGGGTGGATCAATTGAGCAAAAGAAAGAGGTGAATAAAGTTGTGAAATGTATAGAACTTGTATAGTGAATGCTCTTTTTGAGATTGGTAACTTTGTTTAAAAAACCTCAGAAATGTCTCTTTGTTGTGAAATCTGACCAAACTACAACCTTGAAAATCCCTTAGTGATCTATGCTTCCATATTTTCTTATATGATTGTTTTGATGAATTCTTGAATTGATCAGGATGTTAGCAAGGTTATCAAGTGAGCGTAAATGTCTCGTATAATTATTTACGTAAATGTATTCATCAATTTTATGAAGAGAAGAGTTAGAGTGATTCAAGTGTGATAATTTAGTTGCTTTTGGATGCATTACGTGATATTTATATTTCGAGCTTATTTCTTAGTCATAATTTGATTCTAGGAAGTGCTGAGCATTACTTGTAGTTCATCTATTGAATTTGAGCCGTTTATTTCTCTCTTGTTGAATTTTATGCTTGAGCAAATCTTATTGTTTTAATGAGAAACATACTTTGCTTGAGGACAAACAAAGATATGAGTTGGGGAGAGTTTGTTGAATGTCAATTTTGACTAAATTTTCTCATTAAAACTTGGTATTTTTCGAACTCTTTTGCATTTTCGATTGTTGAAATCCATAAGTTTGCATAAACTATCATAAAACTTGCATGTGGCTTTGGTATCCCTTATGTGTGTGCTATTATGTAGGAAAATGGTCAAGAAACCAAGGAAAAAGGACATAAAACCAAGAAAAAGGAGCAAAGTTAAAGAAGTGGAATTTCAACATCTTCGTTAGACGAGAGGTGGAGAGCTTTGGCGAATAAGAAGCGAGGCAAAACAGAGTTAAGGAAGTGGCAAAACTGAGTCATGGTCGCTCGGTGAGGGTCAGCAAACTTGATTTCTCCAAGCGAGACCTTGTTCGTCGGGCGAGAGTTGATATTTTCCCAAGGGCGATTTGATGCACTTTTTGACTGAGGGATGGCCTTAATTTTGACTTTCTCTTGTCGAAGTCCTTCTCGCCAGGCGAGACAAGACAGTTCCAAATGTGTATAAAGCAACCTTACATTAGACTTTTGTGGATGTTATATTATTTTGGGAACCTAAAACCCTAGAAAATCAGTTGTGAAGCAAAAGAAGACACAATCAATTAATCGGAGCTGGACTCACATCCTTTGTCGATTATTCAACTTAGATGCTCATTCATCTCTCTTTATTTCTTGTGAATCAAGATACAATGATGTGTAACTAAAAACCTTGTATCAAGATTTGATGTAATCAATCTTAACTAGTATAAACTTCTTTTGATCTTTTGTATATGAACAAATTCATGATCAAAGTAGATGATAACCTTTGCTTTTATTTAATATTTGTGATTTGAATCATTGTTGAGAAACATTTTTTGAGTCTTGATCTAAGTTTATCATCTATCAAAGGCCAAGTCTAGACATGGATTTGGAATGATATTCACTTTTGTATCAGATCATAATGTTATTTATATTGTTTAATAGGTTGAGACATCGTCACTTAAACAATACAGTAAAAATTGTAATATCGTCTCAGACATGAGCGATATAGATGAGCGATATGTGGTTATGTTGATCATAAATAAAGTTCACATACTTGATTAATTGAATACATATGAAATAGGTTGATGAAACCTAGTCTTGATATGCCTTTTCAACGATAATCTTTCGAAACTTTTATCATTGCTACACAAACTAGTTAATGTTACTTTTATCAAACAAAAACCATTTGAAACCCTTGCTTAAGACATAGTTAAGCTGTAGAACGACAATAATATCTCACCAATCCCAATGGAGATGATAAAATACTTACTCACTGTTGTACCTCAAATTTTATCCTTAAATTCTTTGATCTTTGCATATCATTTTAGGTCAACCATCTTCACATTTGTAGTCATATCCCATTTCATCATTAATCATGCAATTTTAGCCATTTTATCATCCCATTTCTTAGAATTTGTTTTATTTATTTATTATCTTAAGCATTATTTAGAATTGATTTAGTTTTTAAATTAGTTTTGTAATTTGTTAATATAGCGTCTCTTTTTGGTTATTTTCTATTTTTATTTATATTTTAATTTAGTTTATTTTTCAATCTAGTTTTTATTTTAATATAGTTTTTAGTAGTTATTTTTAACTTAGTTTATATTTTAATATAGTTTTTTAGTTATTTCTATTTTAGTAGTCATTTTAATTTAGTTTATATTTTAGTATAATTTTTTTTGTTATTTCTAATTTAGTTTTGACTTTAATTTAATTCATATTTTAGTTACATATTAATTTAATTAAATTAGTTTAATTTTACTTAGTTAATTAAGTTTTTAATTTACAATTTTTTTTTATTATTACTTTTAGATCACTATTTTAGTTTAAATATTTAGTTGTTATTTTTATTTATTTATTATATTTACTTATTATTAGTTATTAATTTTATTATTATTTATTTTATTTTATTTGTTATTATTTATTTATTGTTCTGGACTGGGCCGACGCTTGACCCACAATCAAGCAGGTTCAAACCCCATTAGGGTTGGGCCCAATAGGACCACGCTGACGGACAGAAGACCCGTCAGGCATAACCTTCTCCCCCGTCGGGCATAGGCCAATAGCTATCGGGCAGGACCATCGCAGCCGACCAGCCAGCCTCTTTCTTCCCCGTCGTCGGGCAGAGTCCAGCCTGCTCGGGGAGCTCCCCAGACCCTCCCCCACGTTTACTATGTGTCCCTCACGCAGGGACACGTCATAAGGCAACTACCACATCCTAGAGATTCGGTTTTCCTCCTCCTGAATAGTGCGGAACAGTTACTCTAGGGCGAAGACCACGTGTTGGTCTTCACGACGCCACGTCAGCCCTAACAGTTACCAACATTGGGCCTGGCAGCCGAGCCTAGTGCTAGGTAACCATTGGCCCTGCGTTGGGGGCTCACTATAAATACCTTATTCACTAGAGGATCAGGTAACTTAACTCTCTTACTCTCTCTCTGTACTTGCTCCCACTCTGCTCATCACTTACTTTGGCATCAGAGTATGTTTCAGGTACACCCCCTCCTCCTCCATACCAGCGGTGAACAGCTAGCAGATCAACGACGCGTGGCAGGTCACTGATTCCTTTCTAATCAGGTAAGATCAGTGGCGCCGTCTATGGGAACTAAGCTTCCCCGTTCTTCTAAGCAGAGAACTAAAGCTTCCTTCGTCCAAATTTCAAGATCATGACTAGCCCACGTCACGATGACGCTGTTCCCGATTCCGCCTTCACCCCAGTCACCAACGGTGACAACCAGCCGGGGACATCTCAAGCACGCGAGGTCGACATCAGGGACGACCAGACCGCCTCTCCTTCGTCCGAAGACGCTGCACATCACGTCGTTCCTCGGGCAAGAAGCCTGGTGGTCTTCCAGCCCATCCCTACGTCCGCTGGGGCGGACCCAATGATGACCACTCTCTTCGCGGCCATCAACCAGAAAAACCAGATATTGTTTCGACAGAATGAGCACATCGGCACGCTGGAACAAGATACCTCATCCCGCTCTCCTCCGCAGAGAAGCCAGCACGGGAACTCCCAGATCCCCTCTCCACGAACGCGGGGGCGTCGACTATAGCTAGAGAGGCCCCAACCAGTGGCCTCCAAGAAACGAGCAAGATCGTCATTCCTGAAGGAGAGGCGTTCCCTGGAGCCAAGGGCGAACAGGCCCAAAGCCCTAGCCAGAAGACCAAGGGGGCGTAACCCGGCTCCTCGACACGAACCATCGCCTCTGCAATCCTTGGTTCGCAGCGATGAGGACAACTATAGGACCCCTCTATCGCAGGAAATCATGGCAACCCCTATCCCCCACAGGATGGAGAAGCCCCCCATACTTTCAACCTACGACGGTACCTCGGACCCAGACGACCATCTGGAGGATATCAAGGCGATGCTTGACTACAGGAACGTCCAGGGAGCCATCAAGTGCAGGCACTTCCCAACAACACTGAGGAAAGGCACCATGGCATGGTACAAAAGCTTGGAGCATGAGTCCGTCACGTCTTGGAGGGTCCTGAAGGATCTATTTTCACGGCATTTCACGGTGTCAAGGTGACATCCGAAGATGGAGGCCACGCTGGGCGCAATCATCCAGGCCCCAGATGAGCCTCTCAGGAACTACATTGAGAGGTTCACGAGGGAGGCGATCCAGGTAACGACTTCAGAAGATATGAAGCGCTACCTGATGGAGCAAGGCCTACGCTGAGGCTCCAAGTTCTACGAGGCTGTGGACATCCACCGGCCAAACACCCTCCAAGACTTCCTCGAGAGAGCCTGCCATTATATCCGGTTCAAGGAGACAGAGGCCGCCAACACTGCCCGTGAAACCCGCAGCCGAGAAACCCCCGCGGGTCCCGAGATGAAGGAGTGTCAGCCCCCCGGCGCGGGGGAGACCGGCGACGGGAGGATCGTCCCCGAGAACCCCGGGAGCAGAGGGGCCCCATTGGCTGTTTTTATTGAATACACAGCCCTAGTCGCTTCCCACGAGCGCATACTGGCTGAGTGCGCCAATTCGGAGTTTGTCCGAGGAGGTGTCCGTTTTAAAAAATCGGCATCCACCAAAGCCAACATGGACAAATCTAAATACTGCCGCTTCCACCGAAGCCACAGGCACGTGACGGAGGAATGCATCCACCTGAAGGATGCAATCGAAATTCTAATCAAGGACGGGCACCTGAAGAGGTACACCAGGTGAAGAGATGCCCTCCGACAGGAAGCTCCCGAAGCCAAAAGAGTCGATGACCTTCCCCCTCCCAACAACGATTCCGGCCTGTAGGTGGCCCTCAGTGTTGGTCGGCCGAAATACTGGTTTGCGCTAAGAGAACTCGGTCTCCCCGCCGAGCTTCAGCTTCCCGAAGAGCTGGTGCACCCCGTCAGCCGGTGGGAATACTTCCCGAGAGCGTTGGTCATTTCGGGCGGGACCTTGAGCAAGCTTACGATTGGGTCGGTTAAAACAAAGTTCGACGAACTAATGAGCAACAGCTCAGGCAAGATGAGCATGCTCGATAAGTTCCATGAGCAATCCAACCCGATCACCTTCTACCTCAAAGAGCTCCCCGGAGGAGCCCCTAACTCGGCCATACCCCTACTGATACGGGCACAAATGGCCAACTTCGACGTCCACCACATCCTGGTCGACGGAGGGAGCTCAGTGGACATCATGTATACCCACCTCTTCTCGACGCTTTAGCTCGACGAAACCAACCTGACTCCCTACCTGGGGTCCGACCTCCATGTATTCAACGGGATGACGACAAGGCCGTGGGGATACGTAGAGCTCAAGGTCACCTTCAAGGAAAAGGAAACAGCCAGGGAAATCAACGTCTGTTTCTTGGTCGCGAATGCCCCTCTCTGTACAAATGTATCCTCGACAGGACAACATTGGCCGAACTAACCGCGGTGCCATCAACCGTCCACCTGAAGATGAAGTACTATACCCGGCTAGGAGCCGTCGTCACCCTCAACGGGGACATAGAAGCTGTCCGACGATGTTTTGAAGCAGCGATGAAGGGCCTTAGTACAATCGGTCCCGCGACCAAAGCAACTAAGCCCTCCCCCGTCCAGGAGAACAGACCGAAGGATCACGTCGACGCCGTAGACCTCGACTGTCATTTTGCCGAAGAGCCAGATCACGAGGACAAAGCCGACGATATTCCTCCAACCACCAACGAGCAGCCTATCCACCCAACGTGCCCCATTCCAGACGGGGACTTCGAGATCGTAACCTTCAGAACAGACGAGACAAGGACCGTGAAGATTGGGGCGGGGATGCCCGACTTAGCGAGGAAGCAGCTGAAGGCCTGCCTCCGTGAGAATGTTGACCTCTTCGCCTGGAGCGCCGCAGAGATGCCCGGACTCGATCCCGAGGTCGCCTGCCACCAGCTCTCCATCAACCCGGTCGATAGGGCCGTAGTACAACATAGACGTAGGTAGTCCCCCGAAAAGTCGGCGGCGGATGAAAAAGCTGTAAAAGACCTCCTAAAGGCAAATTTCATTTCGGAAGCCCGATATTCAACCTGGCTGTCCAACGTTGTATTATTAAAAAAATCTAATGGAAAATAGAGGATGTGAGTTGACTACACTGATCTCAACCGGGCATGTGCTAAGGACGCATATCCCCTCCCCGACATTGACAAGCTCGTCAACAACTCGGCGGGTTTCAAACTACTCTCCTTCATGGACGCTTACTCGGGGTACAACCAGATCCCCATGGCCGAGGCCGACAAGCAGAACACAACATTTATGACCGAGTCGAGAAACTACTACTACAACGTAATTCCCTTTAGCCTAAAAAACGTCGACGCCACCTACCAACGGATGATGAACAAAATCTTCCGGGGAGAGATCAGCGACATGCTCGAGGTATACATGGACGACATGATCGTCAAGTCCTGTACAGAGGTTGACCACATGGCGCACCTCAAGAAAGTCTTCGAGACAGCAAGAAAGTGCAGGATACGGTTCAACCCGGAGAAGTGCACCTTCGGGGTGCGCGCGGAAAAGTTTCTCAGATTCGACCTGACCGAACGGGGGATCAAGGCGAACCCGGACAAGTGTCAGGACTTCTCCGAGATCGCAACATCGAGCACGAAGAAATCGATACAGTCCCTCAACGGGATGCTCGTGTCATTGCCCTGTTTTGTCTCCAAGTCACGCCCTCCCGTTCTTCAAGCTACTGAGAAAGGAAGTCGCGTCCGAATGGACGGAGGAGTGCGAATAAGCCATCCTCCACCTCAAACATGTCCTGTCAGAACCGCCCATCCTGACGAGGCCCGATGTCGGGGAAGTCCTCTACTTGTACTTGGTCGTGTCAAACGAGGCCGTAAGTGCCGTGCTGATCCGGGAAACCCCTGATGGGCAGAAACCAATCTACTTCACAAGCAAGGCCCTCCACGACTTAGAAGTAAGATGTCAGCGGATCGAGAAAGTCGCCCTGGCCCTAATCAACGTGGCCAGGAGGCTCCGACACTACTTCCTAGACTACACAAACATGGTCAGAACTGAACAGCCCATTAAGTAGCTGCTCGGACGACCCGATATGGCTGGGCGCATGCTGAAGTGGTCGCTGGAACTCTCCGAGTTCGACATCATCTACGAAGGCAGAAAAGCCCTCAAGGCCCAAGTCCTGGTCGACTTCGTCGCCGAGATGACCCATGCGGCAGAGTCCACCCCAGGAACCCATAAGTGGATTATCTTTGTCGATGGCGCTTCAAGCCCTGCGGGAAGCGGCGCGGGCATCATCCTTGAAAACAAGGAGGGCACTGTCGTGGATGTCTCCCTAATGCAGGCCTTTCCAACAACGAACAACCAGGCCGAATACGAAGCCTTTCTGGCCGGACTCCACCTGGAAGAGGATCTCGGAGCCAAGGAAATAAAGATCTTCATGGACTCCTAGTTGGTCGCATCCCAAGTCCGTGGCAATTACCAAGCGAAGAACGACAACCTGGCCGAGTATTTGGCCCTTATCAGGGAGAGGATGAAGAGTTTCGACTCCGCGGAAGTACAACACGTGCCTTGCGAGCAAAACACACGAGCGGACATCCTCTCAAAGTTGGCGAGAACTAAGAAGAAAGGCGGAAACAAATCCGTCGTCTAGGAGATCCTCGCTCGACCAAGTACGGAGAGGGCAAAAACGCTGCTCGACGTCAATGCCATCGGGGACGCCGACTGTTGGACGACCCCAATACACGCCTACCTCAGCACGATGCGCCTCCCCGATGATGCTAAGGAGGCCAGTACGGTCAAACGACGACCCTGCTCATATGTACTACTCGAGAATAAACTATACCGAAGGGGCTTCTCGATCCCTCTCCTCAAATGCGTTGATAGAACCTAAGCCTCAACCATCCTGCACTAGGTCCACGAAGGCATCAATGAACAACACCTCGGAGGATGATCCTTGGCGAGGAAAGCCTTACGGGCTGGATACTACTGGTCGAAGATGCAGGACGACACGAAGGAACACGTCAGGAAATGCGACGGGTGCCATAGGCATGGCGACATGCACCTCGCCCCTCCAAGCGAGCTCAAGTCCCTTTCTTCCCCTTGGCCGTTCGTTTGGTGGGGGATGAATATCCTTGGCCCGTTCGCCTTAGGCTCATATCAGAACAAATATTTGATAGTAGGCATCGACTACTTCACCAAATGGATCGAGGTTGAAGCCCTCGCCAAGATCACGACACACAACATACTCCGCTTCTACAAGAGGAACATCCTCTCCAGGTTCAGAGTCCCGCTCGCCATAGTCACCGATAACGGGACATAGTTCACCGACAGGAATTTCCGAGACTTCGTCACCAAACTCGGGACCAAGCGCCATTTTACTTCGGTCGAACACCCACAAACGAACGCCCAAGCAAAAGCCGCGAACAAGGTAATTCTCCGAGGTCTAAAACAAAGACTCGACGACGCCAAGAAAGGATGGGTTGAGAAGCTCCACAGTGTGCTCTGGGCCTACCGACCAACGCCTCACTCGACCACAGGAGAGACCCCGTTTCGACTCACGTACGGAACCGAGGCGCTCATCCCGGTGAAAATAAGAGAATCATCCAGAAGGACTGAATCTCCCCTCGAGGAGGAAACCAACGACGAGACTCTCCAGGATGAGCTAGACTTGGTCGAAGAGATCCGATCAGCAGCAGCTCTCCGCAAAGCCACACTAAAACAAAAAACTGCCCTTCGCTATGACAACAAAGTCCTAAAGCGCGAATTTCAGGTCGGCGACCTAGTCTTGCGAAGAAACCAAAAGGAATCACACGAGGGCAAACTCGTCGCAAATTGGGAAGGCCCCTATCGTGTCCGGGACAAGACGGAGCACAAGGCCTACTACCTCGAGAACTTACACGAGGATGAAATAGTTCGACCATGGAATGCTGAAAAGCTAAAGAAATACTACAGTTAAACACTGCCTGCGAGGACACTCCTCGCGACCACGGGAGCACGATGTGGTACGACCGTGTCTCCTCGGAATCAACGAGATAGCAAGCATCTGTCCTTTGTGTCTGCAGGCAGAATGCTCTGTTCGACGGAGACCCCTCGATCAAGAGTCTCCGCTGCAGTACCAAGATCAGCAGAACACCCAGCTCACGATGGGGCATTCACGCTGCGGGGGTGGGTCCCCAACTATGGTCCACCTCCACAACCGACCAGGTAACCACACCGGTCAACCGGCCAATTCCCTATACTACCGGGCACAACAATTGTCGAGCTGAAACTCCCAACAACATATAAAACAAGTGTTATAAACATACATTACAAGCATACAATCATGCATACATGAATAACCGAGCACACACACAAACTTATAAGGAAAAGCAAAAATTCCATAAAATGGGTACAAGCCCAGCAGTCAAAACGGTACAATAAAAGGCCCTCGCCCTGAACAAAAGTCAAGACTATATATCCTCAAGGCACGCAGGCCGAAAACTACTTGGCATGCAGGCCGAATGAAAAATAAGTGTTAGAATACATATTGATTCTTAATATATCTCAATGTTTTGATGATAACATTAATGAAATTTTGTATAGAGAAAATATATACTCTAATTTTGTTCAAGTGTTTTTGTTTCAGATATCAAATAAATATTCATCTGAAGACAAAAAGAATTCCTCTGAACATTATATAACGCAAAGCTCTGATCGTAGAAAGCGCAGCACAGAAGACTCTGAGCAAAGCTACAAAAGACTCTGAAGCGCTACCTACAAAAGACTCTGAGTGCAGAGTATAAAGATGCAGTATATTCAGAAGACTCTGTGAGAACTCAACGCTGCAACCTACAGAGGCTCTGAGAATCAAGTCAACTCTGATCATTCATTCACGCTAAGCACTTTGGTGCAAAACTCTGGATAGAGTGACTCTGATAAAGAAGGACATGGAACATCATCAGAGGATCTGATGCAATATTATTTTTCATATATGTTCATTTGAAAAGATATTGTTTAAGAAAGATACGTTGCTAAACCCAATGTCTACCAACGACACTATTTCTCATTCGTGTATGGCACAAGAATTCAGGCAAAAAGGGAATGTCAAATCAAGACGAAAAGTATTTGTCCTTTTTGTCTACATCCTATAGTATTTTCATCTACACACTATTTGAGAAAGTGGAGTATATAAAGAAGTCTCTATCAGCACTTCAAGAAAAAAAAAGCATTCCAAAAACAATCCAAGGAACATTTGAAAAATAATCAACGTAGAAACTCATACAAAGAAAAACACAAGTACATCAAACAACTTTCTACATCAAACACATAAGTTTTATTTGTTCTTCCTTTTGTGCAAAAATCACAGTTGTGATAATAGCTTTTTAGAAGAACTTAAACACATTGTATTTTATCTTTGTAAAAGTTCCTTGAGAGACCAAGTTGTGGTCAGGATTCTTAAGAAGACTAAGACAGTTTGTCTTAGTGATATCACTGTAATCAGGTTTTGATTTAGTGGATTAAGTCCTCGTTTGAGAGAGGCGAAATCACCATGGCCGGGTGGACTGGAGTAGTTTGAGTTCAAACGAACCAGGATAAAAATAACTTGTTATTTTCTATTATCATAATTGTTGTTGAAAACCCCTTATTCAACCCCCCTTCTAAGTGTTTTCCTACCTTCAGTTGGTATCAGAGCTCCGACTCTGAAGTGCAATCACTTAACAGTGACAAAGAAAGATCCAGTTGGGAAAACTCTTGATTTATTATTCTTGATATATTATGGTTGAACAGTCAAACAACAAATATGATGATAAAGATAGAATCAACACCAAGCCTCCCATGTTTGATGGAGAGAAATTTGATTATTGGAAGGATAGAATAGAAAGTTTCTTTCTAGGCTATGATGCTGATCTATGGGATTTGGTCATTGATGGATACATTCACCCCACTGATGGTGAGGGAAAAAAGATTGACAGAAAGTCAATGACTGACCAACATAAGAGAGATTTCAGAAATCATCACAAAGCTAGAACTATTCTGTTAAATGCTATATCTCATACTGAGTATGAGAAAATCAAAAATAGAGAAACAACATTTGACATGTTTGAGTCATTAAAGATGACACATGAAGGAAACTCTCAAGTGAAGGATACAAAGGCTCTTGTGCTTATTCAGAAGTATGAAGCCTTCAAAATGGAGGATGAAGAATCTGTGGAAACCATGTTTTCAAGATTCCATATTTTGACAGCTGGTTTGGAGGTCCTTGACAAAGGATACTCCACTTCTGATCATGTGAAGAAGATCATCAGAAGTCTACCAAAGAAGTGGAGACCCATGGTCACAGCGCCAAAGCTATCAAAGGATCTTAACAAGATCACTCTGGAGGAACTTATCAGTTCCTTAAGAAGTCATGAAATAGAGCTAGGAGAAGATGAGCCTCAGAAGAAAGGTAAGTCTATTGCTTTGAAATCAAATAAAAAATCTGACAATAAAGCTTTTCAGGTGCTTGAGGAAAGTTCTGGAGAATCTTCCTCAGATGAAGATGAACTGTCTTTACTTTCCAGAAGGATAAATCAACTCTGGAAGCATAAATAAAAGAAGTTCAGAAACTTCAAAAGACCAGAACAACATGGGGAATCTTCTGGACACAAAAGATCTGGTAAGAAAAAAGTTATGTGCTATGAGTGTAAGGAGCCAGGACACTACAAAATGAATGTCCCAAACTTCAGAAGGAGAAACCCAGAAAGAAGTTTGAGAAAAAGAAGAAAGTCCTGATGGCCACGTGGGATGACTCAGATGCTTCTGAAGCCTCATCAGAGTTAGAGGACGAACGTGCAAATATGGCACTAATGGATGACATGGAGGAGCACGAGGAAACATCTGAATCTGGATCAGAATCAAATTCAGAAGAGGTATTTTCTGATCTTACCAGAGTTGAGCTAATTAAAAGCTTATCTGAGATGTTTGAAAACTATAGTAAGATTAGACTCAAATACAAGAAGCTTTAGAGCTATCTTGCATCTGAGACTGATCAGATGAAATCAAAAATTGATGAGCTAAAAGCAAATAATTTTCAAATAAAAATTGATTTAGAAAAAGCTCAACAAAAGTCTGATTCAGATACTATGTCTTGCTCCAAAAATATTTTATAAGAGTACGACTATAGTTTTCAGAGGTTCCTGTCCAGAGGCCTAGATAGAAGCAAAATGACTTCCATGATCTATGGTGTTAGCAGGAACATCAGAAAAGGAATTATATATGAATCGCCTTCTGGGAAGGAATCAAATCCAAAACCTGTTGATAAGCTAATCATCAATTATACTCCTCTGTACACTCATTTTAAATATGGTCACCTAAATGATATAAAGCACACACGTACAGATCAGATCACAAAAAGTTTTATTAAACCAAAACTTCGTCAAAACACAAAAGTTTTTAAGGGAAAGAAGTTCAGGCAGAACTTCAGACCAACTAACCCCAGAGGACCCAAAAAGATATGGGTACCTAAGGATAAAATAATCTTTGTTGCAGATGTCCTTAGCAGCAAAGTTAAGACACCAGTCATGGTACCTGGACTCTGGCTGCTCACGACATATAACGGGAAGAAGGTCTATGTTCCAAAGCCTGGAACTTAGATCTGGAGGAGAGGTGAAGTTTGGAGGAAACCAAAAGGGCAAAATCATTGGCTCTGGAACAATTGGTAATGGTAACCTCCCTTCTAAGTTAAATCGGCTTCATAAATAATGCTTCAATTTGTATCCTAACTAGTGGTTCCGATCACAAGTTATTGCGATACCCCTTTTCAAAACTTCAAGACAAACGCGCGTTGCATTAACCATTTCAAAATGGATATTTCAAATGTGCTAAATACGCTTGACATCTTAGGAAGACGACATACAGACATTGATGATGATATTTGAAGACTTTGCTGACTTGGGGCAGGTCATTCTTCCCAAGAAAATTTCATCCGTTCAACTAGAAGAAATTCAAGGACTCACTCACCGCCAATCAGGGACAGTTACGTCGAGATTCGGCGAATCTCTAGAGAGTTTGAAAACAGTGGGGCATTTGGGCATCATGTTTTCTATAAAATCCTCTCAAGACGTTTTTCTTTTAAACTATGTGACTTGGGGCATTTGAAGACTGGAGCAAGATGTATATTTCATCCTCAGGAAGCTCGACCCCAACATATTCAACAAACTACAAAAACCCAGGATATTTATTTTATCCCCTATAAAACTTCGGTTTGGGTACCTTCATCTACAATTTCATATCACACGTCAACTTATCAAGATGTCACCAAGTGGATTGATCACTCTTTCTCAAGAGAAATTGTGAAGTTTTGAAACAGGATCGGGATCCTATATTTAGTCCTCCATCTATCCTCAGTGGTACTTCTATCTTTGAAGATTGGTCGGATGTTTTGTTCCGAGACATTTATCCCGTATTCGGTCATTGCTTTCGTCTGTCTTGTCAGCATAAGCATACGCATATCATATAAGTAGATAGCATAACATTTGCATTTTGTGCATCCTTTGTATGTTTTACTCTATCTCTTCGATTGCGTTTACCCTTGGGTATTTGGGCGTGTCTTATTCCTTCCAAATAGAGTTGTCAGCCCTAAAAAAAAACTCAATATTTCTATTTCCCCACGAAGTTCGATCCTCGTGGAAGACAGTTGCTTCAGTATAATCCCATTGGAGTTTATGCCTCTATGGTTGAGTCTTACATGACAGTTTCTCTTCGGTTATTTCCCGAATTGAACTTCGGTCTTTAACAATCACACTATGAACATTTCCAGCTTTTGAGCATGGGTCAAGAGTGCATTTATTTTGCACTTTGACATTATGAGGATCACCATTTGAAGACGCAACGTTTCTTCAACAACATTACAAGATCCACTCGACAACTTACAACTAAATGACAGAAGATCTCTTTATTTGAGCAACTCGTTTTGGGCAGATCTGTTCTCAAAACGACAAACAACAATATTCATCAAGACAATCTGTCCTTCCCCAGTGGACTATTTCAAGATTAGCAAGTCAAAGGACATTACAGATACTTCCCCATTTGAGGATTTCTGCTACTACAATTTCACATCTCTTTTACAATTACAGCAGAGATACTTCTCAAAATGATCTTCCCCAGAGAGTTCATTATGAGTACAATCAATGACATATCTCCTTACAAGAGGACACTCCACGTATCAACCGGTTTACAACTCTTTTGAAGATCCCCGGTGCACATTCTACAAGTTGCCAATTCAATACAAATTGCATCTACAATTACAAATACAAGATCACGTCTACAAAATTCTACAATTACAAATGACATCGACAACATTTACATCAACAACTCTACATCAACATTGCAATTTACAACACGCCATCTACAATCTACAAATTTACAACCCCTCTATGAAGATGCTCTCGCGAGTTTCCATCATTTTGGGTAGGAACCGAGACCAGCTCATGGTTCCCATACCATGGAGCAAGGGGAAGTTTGACATCAGAAACCGAGACCAGCTCATGGTTCCCATACCATGGAGCAAGGGGAAGTTTGACATCAGAAACCGAGACCAGCTCATGGTTCCCATACCATGGAGCAAGGGGAAGTTCAACATTAGAAACCGAGACCAGCTCATGGTTCCCATACCATGGAGCAAGGGGAAGTTCAACATTAGAAACCGAGACCAGCTCATGGTTCCCATACCATGGAGCAAGGGGAAGTTCGACATTAGAAACCGAGACCAGCTCATGGTTCCCATACCATGGAGCAAGGGGAAGTTTGACATCAGAGACCGAGACCGGCGCATGACTCCCATATCATGATGCTCGGGGAAGCTCAACAATTACAACAACATCTACAACTACAATGACATCGAAGACCGAGACTAGCTCATGGCCCCCGTACCATGATGCCAGGAGAGGTTATACATTTTACCATTTTAGCGGAGTTACAAGATAATAAAAAAAAAAAGAGATCCATTTTGAGTTACTATTGACCACCACCTCGGTAGCAAAAGTATCTTTCGATCACAAATTGTCAAAATCACTGCATCCCTGATGCATGAATTACCGTTGCACGTTTGGAGATTTCCCATGAGTGATTGTTCATGTCCTCGTAGGGTCCCGCCTTGTTGGATCTGTTGCTTTTTTTTCTTTTTTTTTTGTCTAGCATGTCGCGTCCAGTTCATGACCTCCTTCTCACAGATTTGTCCGCTTTGCATTCTCATATCATTGCATATCATTTGCATTCGGTGGCTTCTTACGGCCAAAAATTTGCGCAAATGTTTGTATTTAAGTCCCTCCTATCTCGTCGAGACGAAGATTTCAATCTCCATATCTCCGAATAGGAGTAACTTAAATAGGGGCATCTGTTGCACCCTAATTTTTGACCTTAGGATGCCACCTCCTTTTGCGCATTTTTTTTATTTCTTTTTATTATTATTTGACATTTTTTAATGTTTTACGGCTAACCAATTTGTACGCAGTAATTCCAGGCAGAGATAACCTTCACACCCGCATTTTAACAATCTCAGGACGTGATTCAGTGAATTGGATTCAGACCGAAATGTCAGTTCATTCAAGAACATAAAATGGTCCAAAATAATTTCAGGAATTGGTTTAAGCTCGTGTTAGATTGACTTTTAACTACGCTCGCTAAAATGAGAAGAGTTCTCCGTATTCAAATTCAAGTAGTATATCATTGTCCAAGATTGTGGTCAAGTTTATTTGATTAAAAGGTCATTCTCAAAAGAAAAAAACTCAGAAAAGATTCAAGAGTTTTCAGGTTATTACAAGAATCGGTATGTGTTGCCAACTTCAACTCACGTTGCATGAAGGTCAGATTCGTAGGTATCATTCATAAAAGGCATAATACAAGTTGGAGAAATTGAGTTAAGTAAAGTATCTCTATGGGCCTTATTCAGCATGGAATCCAAACATGAAGAAATAACTAGCAGAATAACTAACAGTTTTGCAACTACAAGATTGTATCAAATATAGTTACAGCAATTCTAAAGGCAGTTTACAATTACAAGAGGTTTTAAAGTCAACTTGTACGCCGATCTCGGGTTCATGGAAAGACTTATAATATGTCGCTCAGTTGTGTGTACCGTTCCCAATTCAAGTTGATCCATCATAAACGCAACCTAAAAGCAAGTTTTCTAGTGACTACAATATACTATGGTGAAGTTATTTATCCCAGTACCGAGAAGCTCCCAATGCAGGATATGCGGCCTTGCGGGCTAAGGCGGTAGCATGCCCTTGATCTTCCACCGCCGATACCAAGGCATTCTTTTCTGCTTAAACCTGAAACAGAGATACCGAGGTTTTTACATTTCCATGAGTAACCAGGTTCAGTTCAGGACAACACCGTCACCGATATCATATAGATATTTATATAACATTATCATTTAAGCATGAATTTACAAGGACAAATTAAGTTGTTGAAAGAGTACTATGAATGTCTATTGGAACTGCTTACAAGAGAACCCAAGAGGCTGCTAGAAGAAATGGGGAGGATAATGACGATGGAAACTCGAGACGTTAGCTAAGTCGTGGCTGCACAGGTGAAAGTTACAACCTTGATAAAAAAGGAGAACTTGGCCAAGAGTATATCTGAATATCCTGAACAGAATGCATCGAACGACGTGCCTACCGGACCCGGCTGCACACTCCCACTCTTAAGGATTCCTGCAACCAGTTAGAACAATTATCGTCAATATCACCGCATTCAATGACAAGACTATCAGACGAATGGTTATGCGAATTCTCTAGCATTGAAGCGCAGTCTGATGGGCCATTAATACCTTTCAACCAATGATGACATGTTTTCCAAAAAAACACTACTTGGATAAAGACTCTCAATCCGTGAAATATACTTCAACATCTGCAACTCACTTGGTCCTAGATAACCATACCTTTTATTGCCTCAGCCATCTGGACTCATGTAGATTTCCTTACATTGCCCAAACAGAAAGTTGTTTGAAGCGATATCCAATGTTCTCATAATTGCATTGAGGCTCCCAAGTCTGTTCCAAGCTCTGTCAGTCCATTACCTTTACCCGCGCAGATTTCGAAGTTGAAAGCATAACCATCTATAGAGGTGACTTTACTCGTTGAAGATCAACACGGTCCTTATTTTATCATCATCGACCAAGCCCAAAGGAAACATGAAGGAATGACTGCGGCAACAGAAGTATCGACCTACCTGCATCACAGTAGGAGAATTTGAGATGCACAAATGTCTTCCTGACTATGCCACAACTAGAAGTAATTACGAAGAGAGTCAAGAGATAACCTTGTAAAAATTGATTTATCGGTTACCATTTACAACCTATCCTCGCAAGCTTCAACCTGTGCTCAGAACGGGACCGAAATGATGTAACCCAAGTCAGAACCAGACCACTGCACACGAAGAAAACCGTTAAGAAAGGCTATTGGAAAACACAATCTGTCAGAATTCATTCAAGAAGAGATCCATTCAGAAAGTAATAGAATTCTCATTTATTTTACCGTATCGCGTGGTAAGGTTGCCACCAACATTGGATCCTAGACTACGAGAATCTCTCGGTTGTACCAGAAGACATCAAGCGAGATTTGGATACATCACTTAAACCGCCGGTATATTACACCTGCATCAGGAGAAACAAAATACTGTGTTAAAAAACCAAACGCATTTATCATAGTCCCAAAACCGTCCACAGACATTATCACGACGAGCTTTAGAATACCATCAGAATAAGTGATAAGTTTTTTTATGAACTCCAAAACATGATTATGCATATTAAGTTACTAAATAAACTTAAGATCCCTCTTCTAAAAAATACTTTCCAAGCGAAAACATAGTCCAACAAGATCAAGCATAATATATTAAAGCGAAAGCAGGCAGTCATCCACTCGGGAGCAATTGAGTTGCCTACAGAGTGTTTTAAGAAGAACATCCTTTGATAAAGTTTATGAGTACCAAAACGATATTCAAGACCAATTTGACTTACGTGTTAGATATCACGGTTTGGATTCGAAACTTAAAGTTCAGGAAACACCAAAGAGATCATATTCAGAACATACACAAAGAGGTTGGTAAGTAAATACGTACACAAGCAATATCAGAGCAACAAACACACTACAGTGGATGAATTGAGTAGAAATGGTGTGAGTTGTAACCTTTATTCTAGCATCATCCCGCGATATCCAAATCCCATCATTATTATACTTGGAGCAAATGTCGACAACTTCAGCTTCTTGTCAAATATATTCATAAGTTTGACAACTTTTTGGGACTTAACTCTAGTTCCAACTCTTGAGAGCAGTTGTGAGCATTGCCCCTTTGGCCATATCAGCTACAGGCCGGAATTCCTCTGTTGTTGGTTTGACGGCAGCATTTACTTCAGACTCGGGAACAGGTGAAAGAAGCACAATCGCTGGTTGCAAGAACTCTCGCCTAGAAGACTCCGTTGACGTCTTTGGGCATTCTTGGTAATATGACATTGTGACCGAAGTATACGCAAGCGACAAGTTGATCTTTGCCAATGCAAAACACAGCTGCATATTTTCGCCACTATATTGTTTGTTAAGACCATTATAAGTAAAAGGAAAAGGAAAATTTGATGAACAAAACCGACCAAATGAGATGAAATACCTTTTGGAGGAGTAAAACGGAACCAACAGCTGTATCCTTTCTGAATCCATGTTCGGTGAAAACTTTGCGATAGACGCTAGCACCAATAGTGTCAGTAAGATCCCGATACTCAAACTCCTAACACCGAAAACCGTCTGGCCAAGTTTATTGCATTGAACTCTTCCATCACCGTTGAGATGTTTCTTGATTAAACTCAAATTCGTAGAAGATGCTACATCCATTATAAGAACGACATTGAAAATTGGCGACAGTTGAATTAGATCGAACGCGGTTTAGATGCAGAGAGAACTCAACTGACCTCGTGAAGACGGAAGAAATCGAAGTGCAGAAGAGACACCGTTCATTCGGTGGCTTTACCTCTGTCAAGAAGCATGAACGATCTTCTCCAGCTACCTCTTCAATTCTGTGGGCCAGTTCAGCCAACTTTCTCGATTTGCCCCTTTGCCTCAAATCATTCCCAGGCCCAAAGTTTGTTGCTGTTCACACCTGTCAAATCATTTGCGAATTAGTAATTAGGTATTAATCAGCGAAGAATATTCAGAGGATATCCTATCAAATCCAATCTCAGAGTAAACCACAATCAGGATTTGAAATCCCAATTAGGAAAGGTTTTCAATTTTCGCATAGACAAGAAAGGAAGGTTCAAATCCTCATTGAAAGCATCAATCAATTTCGTTCAAAGCATTTGGGGTTATAAAAGGGGAGTCATCGTAACCAAACGGACAACAAGATCCTCAATCGAATCACACACCCAGAGAATCCCAAACTCAATAAAAACCTAAAATTGTAGAGAAACTTATCTGGAGATTTGCCGGAGAAGCCGAAGCAATCCTCACGCAGACGCCACCACGATTCCAAGCCATTATCGGAGACCACCCGCCACTCATTAGCAATACCATTCAAAGCTGCCGCCGCCTTGAGCCCGTCGACCACCGTGCTCGCTTCCGACCATCACCAAACACCAATCGGCGAAGCATCCTCCAATCACCACGCCGGCGAGAAGACCATCGTAACTTGAAAAGGTATATCTTCTGCTAACGTTAATCTTTGTGGATTGTTTGGTTGTGCAGGAAATCGCAAAATGGGGAAAAGGGCAGGATGGGAATCACTACGAGAGTAAGAAATCGAAAACGAAAATAGGAGAAAGAAGGAAAGGCTCGCGAGCGGACGATTTGGGGACGGAAAGGAGATTAGGAAAGGGAATTAGGGTTTTCCTGTGTGGTTGTTTTTCTTTTTAATTTTGTAACTATAATCAAATATTAAACACTCACTAACACCACACTAACACTCACTAATCACATGCTGATCACTATAATCGCCACTAATCAACTTTTAAATATACACTCTTTAATTTAACTAACTAATTAATCAGATTTTTTTTATTTCTATAAATAAATTAATAACATTTTAATTAAAAAATCAGTTTTATCCTTTTTATTAATTAATATAATTAATCTTTTAATAATTCACTATTTATTTATTTATTCAATCAACCTATTCTTTTTAACTAAAATCAACTTAAATATTCCATTAACTCCTATGAGAGCTTTTTTGATAATTTAATTTTAGTCTCCTTAAATTATTACCCCTTTTTAAAATTAGATTAAATATTCAGCCACTAAAAAACTTTTTGGTCATAGTAAAACCTCTAGCATTTAATCTTTTTAGGAATAAATAATAAAATTGATTTAATTCGATTTAATAATAACCACAAAAATATCTTCTCATAGGCATAAGTCAACGAAATTAGTCTATCTCAAATGCAGCTTTTTTTTTTACTAAAACATATCGAGTATAACTCCTAAATAAAAAGTCAATTCATCTAATCCAACACTTTTCTTAAAACAAATAAATAGCTTCATCAAACAATAACTTTTATAATAAAATCAATTCACATAAATCAATAAATCCACTTTTCTCAAAATAATTCAACCTCGTTTAATTCAAATCATTCAATCTGCCTAAAATCAACTCACATAGTGAAATCAATCGTGCACACTCACTCACGACAATTGCACCTACACCTCAGCGCTTTCATGCGTACTTGTATGGTTTACTTTTCCGCAATTTACCTTACTGTCAATTACATTACCGTACTTGCATTATCAATTTAACTTCCGCATCGCATTCCGTCCAAAGGAAAAACCTACACATGAGTAAACACTCGTGTGTAGTTGCACATCATATGCATCATACTCCCCACGATCCTTGAATCCATTCAAGTTGATCGCTTAGGATAGATCCTACCCCATAGGAAGGACTGTTCTTTATCTTTACAACATAGAAACAACACAATCAACACAATACAAACTCTTTCAAACACAATAGAGAATAGATGTTAATCATCTTAAGTGAGATATAATCTCCACTCCCACAACAATACAATCAAACATGTAGGGACTTTGCCTTAAGAACGACAAAGGCATGCTTGGCGACCATCCGAGTATGTAAGACCTTCTCTTAAGATGATGCAAAGACCATTTCCTACAACCCTTCTCTTTTACATTTGTGGTGGTTATCTCTCCCTTAACATGAAGACTCGTCTCTTCTCCTAGACCCAATCAAAACAACTACCCTAAACCCGTAGGAACTTTGACCACAGTCAAAGAACTCCTCAAACCCTTTAGGGTGAACTACAACATACTCTGATTCCACTCCCGTAAGGATATGTAGGCACAAGGTGCGATGCCTTATCGAGTATACTTAGAAATAAACCCCTAGGGTTTCTAAACCATTAAGCAGATAATCACATAGCAGTAAACAACATAAAACAAGAGGTTCCTGTAGAGTACTACAGAAACTTAGGATGCTAGTACCTTCTCTAAGTTTAACCGACCCCCGAACCTAAAAACTCTCTAAACCTTGCATTTGCATTGCATTGTGGGAATTTCGATCTTTATCCCTTCCTTTGGACAAATCAAAGTTCGGTTGCAAAATGAATTAAAGATTCAAACTAATCAATAGTTTGGTATCCAAATTTCACCGCGACAGAAATGGCGACTTCACTGGGGACCTCTCTAGTGGGTTTCCCTATCTTATTTTTATTTGTTTACTGCTTTATATATCTGCCTACTTGATTATGTGTTTACATGCTTCCTCTTGTATTTCTTTTGGGGATTGTTGTCCTTGAGTGGTGAGATAAAGTTCTACACCCGAACTTTGAGAGAAATTAAGATAGGATGGGATATATTCGAGGAGGCTTGTTGGGAGTGGAATCCCTACTAAGTTGAATCGAGAATCCCGCTCAGTTGAGGCCTTTTCGAAATAGTACTGTTGAACGATTAATCGTGAAGACACTCACTACTTTCGACTTTGGAGCCTATGATATTGAGGACCGTAGTTACCTTAACCCAACTTTGGCCTTTATTAGGACGTAGTGCGGGGCTATGAGGGGGTACCCCCGAAATAGTGCTACGCGATGCTACACTCAAAAGAAGTTCTCTTGAGAATATTATTAACCCCCGAGTACTTGGGAAGTTGATAATATCCGAAAGATGGGCTAATGACTTTGGGAACCTTATTAGAACCTTGTTCTACAGGTACAAACAACATTTAGTCCTTAAACCTTTGGGAAGGGTACACCTTTACTCCATGCTCGTTGCAAACCTAGGGCACCCCCTTTGTTTGTTTATCTTTATTGCTCTTATGTGAATACTTGTGTTTGCTGCATTCATATAGCATCATTCTGCATTGGACTTCATGGGATTTACTTTCGTTTATGGACATTGTAGGTCACTATGACTTCAGATAAAAGACGTACTGTGAAATATACTTTTAAGAGTCCCAAATTGGATGACCTAAAAAAGTTGTGGGGTTTCATCGAAGATCAAGAAGGATTCAAGACCAAGTATGGGAAGCTGATATCTTTATTAGGATGCTCAGTAAATGAAGGACTTCTTGCCACTCTGCTACAGTTCTACGATCCTCTCTACCATTGTTTCACCTTTCCAGACTTTCAGCTGTTACCTACATTGGAAGAGTATTCCTTTTTGGTAGGTCTACCTATTCTGGAAGAATCTCCTTTTCCCTTCTTGGAAAAGGACCCTGATGAGAAAGATATTGCTAAAGCTCTCCGTTTGAAGGTGTCTGACGTCAAAGCTAACCTAGTTACTAAGGATGGGATCCTTGGTTTAAAGACAGGTTTCCTAATCGAGAAAGCTTCCTTCTATGCTGGTTATTCTAATAAGGCTCCGTTTGAGGCAATCTTTGCTTTGCTTGTTTATGGGTTGTTCTTATTTCCAAGTTTCGAAGGCTTCATCGATCTCAAAGCATTCAAGATCTTTATGAAGAACAACCCAGTGCCAACTCTATTGGGAAATGCATATCACTCGGTACATCTCTGAAACCTTCGTGGTGGAGGGATGATTACTTGTTGTGTACCTCTACTTTACAAGTGGTTTATTTCACACTTGCCGAAGTCTAGCTCTTTTACAAACATTGGCAAAGAGCATTGGTCTCCCAGGGTTATGGCTTTGACCCACTCTGACATTGATTGGTACAACCGAGTGTATGATGGAGTATTAATCATTGATAGCTGCGGTGACTTCGCTAATGTACCACTGCTCAGCTTTGATGGAGGAATCAGCTACAACCCTATCTTAGCCCGTCGACAGTTGGGATACCCGTTGAAGGAACCTCCCAAGAGTGTTCAAGTAGAGGGTATGTTCTTCAAAGATGATATAGAGCTTCTAGGAAGAGTTCTGGACGCATGGCGTAGGGTATACAAGAAAGGGAAGAGAAGTCTAGGGAAGCCTAACTGCGTGTCTCTAGAACCATACCTCCAGTGGGTCAGACAAAGGGCAACCAATCTAAAGATGCCCTATTCCCGTCAAGATCCCTTAGCCCCAAGGAGGGAGCCCACTTACGTCTTTATGTCCGAAGCTGAGAAGTTAGAAGTGTCCTTAAGAAAGTCTCAACATGAGCTGGAATCTTGGAAGAACAAGTACCACGTAGCAGTGGCAGAAAATGATAAGTATCAAAAGCAGAATGTTGAACTTCAAGAGCAGAATGTTGAACTTCAAGAGCAGAGTGTTGAACTTCAGAAGGAGAAGGATGAACTTCAGAAGGAGAAGGGTGAACTTCAGAAGCAGCTGCAATTGAAGGACGAAGAGTTACTTCCCTGCAAGAAGAGGAAGGTCATGGAGGATTTATTTTTCTCCGACCCACAATACACTATCTGGAAAATAATTGTGGACAACCTCATCCGTGAGAAGGCGCAACTAGAAGAGCAGCTCAAGCAGCAGCATTCAAGGCCTCTTTAGTGTCTTTACTAGCTTTTATTTAGCTTTTATTTGGGACTCTTTAAAATAATATTTATGTAGTCCGTTTCAACTTTAATAAAACGTTTTCTTTTACCGCAATGCCTATAAATAGAGGAATCCCATGAAGTCCTAATCATCATGCATTAACATTCTGCATGGCATTTCACATTTGTGCATGTGTCCTTCCTTTGTTATGGCTCATTTCGGTTTTCCATCTTTGCTGTCAGTCGCCGTCTCTACCATTTGACCAAGCCGGAAGTATCACTAAAGGATAGTGAGGAGAACAAAGACATGGATCGCATGACTAGCTTCAGAGTAAGGTCTAACCCGACGCTTCGCCGTCCCTCCGACAACTTTGTTCCTATGCAACTTCAGCCTGTGCAAGAAAAGGAAATGGATGATCCAGAGCTTACAGCATTCAAGAACGAATTTCGTGACTTCGAGGAGCGATGGAAAATAATGAAGAGGAACCGTGCGCCTGATTTCCATGCTTATGACCCGCACCTAGTTCCAAACTCAGTTATCCCCCCGGGATTCCAGATGCCCGCCTTTGAAGTGTACAAAGGTACAATTTGTCCAAGGTATCATTTGACGATGTTCTGTCAGAAGATGACCGCCTATCTTGGGAACGACCAACTACTGATTCACTGCTTCCAAGAGAGTTTGGGTAGAGCACCATCCGCATGGTATATGAATCTGCAAAGGGATCACATTCAGTCTTGGGAAGACTTAACTTTTGCTTTTGTGAAGCAATACCATCGTAACTTGGGTATAGCCCCGAACAATAGAGATGACTGTGGACCTTCCAGAGAATTCATAGCTCCGGTACCCCATCCTCAGCACCAATATACGATGCCCGCTCAGTGTGAGCAACAACCACATCCTAGGCAGAGGTTGGCCTCTCCAGATCAACCACAACACCGACAACTTCGGAAAAGATATCAAAGGATGACTCCAGATGCACCAAGGGAAACAATTCACCAGTTTGATCCCATCCCGGTGAAGTACGCTGATTTGTTTCCAGCTCTAATTCAAAGAGGGCACATCCAGACTAAAGCCCCGCCCAAGATACCTAAGAGATTTCCATACTGGTACAATGCCAACAAATATTGCCTGTATCATCAAGGTGCTCCGGGGCACGACATTGAGAGTTGTTACGGTATGAAAGCAGACGTCCAAAATTTGGTCAAAGATAGAATCTTGATCTTTGAGGGCTCCGTCCCTTACGTACGAGATAACCCCCTATCGCAACAAGGTTCATCCTCCCCAGGCATGATTCAAGGTCGTCAACGCCGTGTCTGAAAGCTGCGCACCAGACATTTCTGCCTGTCTTTCCCGTCTACATGAAAGCGATAAAGATCCTGGAAAGGACTCTCAGAAGAACTTTATATTTTCTTTCGTTTGTTTGTGTGTTTATTTCTTTGATTGAAAGCATACTTTGCATGTAAGAACTTTCTGTTTCGAATAATTAATGCAATAACTGTTTGTCTTGAAGAAATCCATTCGTTTTCACTCAAATAGTTTTTCAAAATTATCTATAATGCCGACTTGTACCCGATCTCTCTCTCTGACAGAGAATTGGAAGGAGGATGATGAAGTAAAACACATAATTTCTTGTTGTATGCTTCGAATGAAAACCCTACTGATGATGTAAGGCACCATTTTCTGAACCTTCTAAACACCAACATAGTCAACCCTTTCTTTTAAACCTTGATTGAGGATCCGTTCTCTTTCTCCCCAACCCTTTCAAACATCATTTTCTTAACCTGGGGCAGGGTAATATCAAAAGAACATCTTTCAAAAATTGGGTGGGCACAAATATACCAACCCTTTCTACTTCCATTCTACAAGTCATAAATTAAACCCATATACCAACCTCAAAGTCTTAATTGAGGCAAGGTTTAATTCGAAAGCATACTCGATGAGATATCGTTTCCTGACTCCTTGAGCTATGCTCAAAGTTAAATCGGCTTCATAAATAATGCTTCAATTTGTATCCTAACTAGTGGTTCCGATCACAAGTTATTGCGATACCCCTTTTCAAAACTTCAAGACAAACGCGCGTTGCATTAACCATTTCAAAATGGATATTTCAAATGTGCTAAATACGCTTGACATCTTAGGAAGACGACATACAGACATTGATGATGATATTTGAAGACTTTGCTGACTTGGGGCAGGTCATTCTTCCCAAGAAAATTTCATCCGTTCAACTAGAAGAAATTCAAGGACTCACTCACCGCCAATCAGGGACAGTTACGTCGAGATTCAGCGAATCTCTAGAGAGTTTGAAAACAGTGGGGCATTTGGGCATCATGTTTTCTATAAAATCCTCTCAAGACGTTTTTCTTTTAAACTATGTGACTTGGGGCATTTGAAGACTGGAGCAAGATGTATATTTCATCCTCAGGAAGCTCGACCCCAACATATTCAACAAACTACAAAAACCCAGGATATTTATTTTATCCCCTATAAAACTTCGGTTTGGGTACCTTCATCTACAATTTCATATCACACGTCAACTTATCAAGATGTCACCAAGTGGATTGATCACTCTTTCTCAAGAGAAATTGTGAAGTTTTGAAACAGGATCGGGATCCTATATTTAGTCCTCCATCTATCCTCAGTGGTACTTCTATCTTTGAAGATTGGTCGGATGTTTTGTTCCGAGACATTTATCCCGTATTCGGTCATTGCTTTCGTCTGTCTTGTCAGCATAAGCATACGCATATCATATAAGTAGATAGCATAACATTTGCATTTTGTGCATCCTTTGTATGTTTTACTCTATCTCTTCGATTGCGTTTACCCTTGGGTATTTGGGCGTGTCTTATTCCTTCCAAATAGAGTTGTCAGCCCTAAAAAAAAACTCAATATTTCTATTTCCCCACGAAGTTCGATCCTCGTGGAAGACAGTTGCTTCAGTACAATCCCATTGGAGTTTATGCCTCTATGGTTGAGTCTTACATGACAGTTTCTCTTCGGTTATTTCCCGAATTGAACTTCGGTCTTTAACAATCACACTATGAACATTTCCAGCTTTTGAGCATGGGTCAAGAGTGCATTTATTTTGCACTTTGACATTATGAGGATCACCATTTGAAGACGCAACGTTTCTTCAACAACATTACAAGATCCACTCGACAACTTACAACTAAATGACAGAAGATCTCTTTATTTGAGCAACTCGTTTTGGGCAGATCTGTTCTCAAAACGACAAACAACAATATTCATCAAGACAATCTATCCTTCCCCAGTGGACTATTTCAAGATTAGCAAGTCAAAGGACATTATAGATACTTCCCCATTTGAGGATTTCTGCTACTACAATTTCACATCTCTTTTACAATTATAGCAGAGATACTTCTCAAAATGATCTTCCCCAGAGAGTTCATTATGAGTACAATCAATGACATATCTCCTTACAAGAGGACACTCCACGTATCAACCGGTTTACAACTCTTTTGAAGATCCCCGGTGCACATTCTACAAGTTGCCAATTCAATACAAATTGCATCTACAATTACAAATACAAGATCACGTCTACAAAATTCTACAATTACAAATGACATCGACAACATTTACATCAACAACTCTACATCAACATTGCAATTTACAACACGCCATCTACAATCTACAAATTTACAACCCCTCTATGAAGATGCTCTCGCGAGTTTCCATCATTTTGGGTAGGAACCGAGACCAGCTCATGGTTCCCATACCATGGAGCAAGGGGAAGTTTGACATCAGAAACCGAGACCAGCTCATGGTTCCCATACCATGGAGCAAGGGGAAGTTTGACATCAGAAACTGAGACCAGCTCATGGTTCCCATACCATGGAGCAAGGGGAAGTTCAACATTAGAAACCGAGACCAGCTCATGGTTCCCATACCATGGAGCAAGGGGAAGTTCAACATTAGAAACCGAGACCAGCTCATGGTTCCCATACCATGGAGCAAGGGGAAGTTCGACATTAGAAACCGAGACCAGCTCATGGTTCCCATACCATGGAGCAAGGGGAAGTTTGACATCAGAGACCGAGACCGGCGCATGACTCCCATATCATGATGCTCGGGGAAGCTCAACAATTACAACAACATCTACAACTACAATGACATCGAAGACCGAGACTAGCTCATGGCCCCCGTACCATGATGCCAGGAGAGGTTATACATTTTACCGTTTTAGCGGAGTTACAAGATAATAAAAAAAAAAAGAGATCCATTTTGAGTTACTATTGACCACCACCTCGGTAGCAAAAGTATCTTTCGATCACAAATTGTCAAAATCACTGCATCCCTGATGCATGAATTACCGTTGCACGTTTGGAGATTTCCCATGAGTGATTGTTCATGTCCTCGTAGGGTCCCGCCTTGTTGGATCTGTTGCTTTTTTTTCTTTTTTTTTTGTCTAGCATGTCGCGTCCAGTTCATGACCTCCTTCTCACAGATTTGTCCGCTTTGCATTCTCATATCATTGCATATCATTTGCATTCGGTGGCTTCTTACGGCCAAAAATTTGCGCAAATGTTTGTATTTAAGTCCCTCCTATCTCGTCGAGACGAAGATTTCAATCTCCATATCTCCGAATAGGAGTAACTTAAATAGGGGCATCTGTTGCACCCTAATTTTTGACCTTAGGATGCCACCTCCTTTTGCGCATTTTTTTTATTTCTTTTTATTATTATTTGACATTTTTTAATGTTTTACGGCTAACCAATTTGTACGCAGTAATTCCAGGCAGAGATAACCTTCACACCCGCATTTTAACAATCTCAGGACGTGATTCAGTGAATTGGATTCAGACCGAAATGTCAGTTCATTCAAGAACATAAAATGGTCCAAAATAATTTCAGGAATTGGTTTAAGCTCGTGTTAGATTGACTTTTAACTACGCTCGCTAAAATGAGAAGAGTTCTCCGTATTCAAATTCAAGTAGTATATCATTGTCCAAGATTGTGGTCAAGTTTATTTGATTAAAAGGTCATTCTCAAAAGAAAAAAACTCAGAAAAGATTCAAGAGTTTTCAGGTTATTACAAGAATCGGTATGTGTTGCCAACTTCAACTCACGTTGCATGAAGGTCAGATTCGTAGGTATCATTCATAAAAGGCATAATACAAGTTGGAGAAATTGAGTTAAGTAAAGTATCTCTATGGGCCTTATTCAGCATGGAATCCAAACATGAAGAAATAACTAGCAGAATAACTAACAGTTTTGCAACTACAAGATTGTATCAAATATAGTTACAGCAATTCTAAAGGCAGTTTACAATTACAAGAGGTTTTAAAGTCGACTTGTACGCCGATCTCGGGTTCATGGAAAGACTTATAATATGTCGCTCAGTTGTGTGTACCGTTCCCAATTCAAGTTGATCCATCATAAACGCAACCTAAAAGCAAGTTTTCTAGTGACTACAATATACTATGGTGAAGTTATTTATCCCAGTACCGAGAAGCTCCCAATGCAGGATATGCGGCCTTGCGGGCTAAGGCGGTAGCATGCCCTTGATCTTCCACCGCCGATACCAAGGCATTCTTTTCTGCTTAAACCTGAAACAGAGATACCGAGGTTTTTACATTTCCATGAGTAACCAGGTTCAGTTCAGGACAACACCGTCACCGATATCATATAGATATTTATATAACATTATCATTTAAGCATGAATTTACAAGGACAAATTAAGTTGTTGAAAGAGTACTATGAATGTCTATTGGAACTGCTTACAAGAGAACCCAAGAGGCTGCTAGAAGAAATGGGGAGGATAATGACGATGGAAACTCGAGACGTTAGCTAAGTCGTGGCTGCACAGGTGAAAGTTACAACCTTGATAAAAAAGGAGAACTTGGCCAAGAGTATATCTGAATATCCTGAACAGAATGCATCGAACGACGTGCCTACCGGACCCGGCTGCACACTCCCACTCTTAAGGATTCCTGCAACCAGTTAGAACAATTATCGTCAATATCACCGCATTCAATGACAAGACTATCAGACGAATGGTTATGCGAATTCTCTAGCATTGAAGCGCAGTCTGATGGGCCATTAATACCTTTCAACCAATGATGACATGTTTTCCAAAAAAACACTACTTGGATAAAGACTCTCAATCCGTGAAATATACTTCAACATCTGCAACTCACTTGGTCCTAGATAACCATACCTTTTATTGCCTCAGCCATCTGGACTCATGTAGATTTCCTTACATTGCCCAAACAGAAAGTTGTTTGAAGCGATATCCAATGTTCTCATAATTGCATTGAGGCTCCCAAGTCTGTTCCAAGCTCTGTCAGTCCATTACCTTTACCCGCGCAGATTTCGAAGTTGAAAGCATAACCATCTATAGAGGTGACTTTACTCGTTGAAGATCAACACGGTCCTTATTTTATCATCATCGACCAAGCCCAAAGGAAACATGAAGGAATGACTGCGGCAACAGAAGTATCGACCTACCTGCATCACAGTAGGAGAATTTGAGATGCACAAATGTCTTCCTGACTATGCCACAACTAGAAGTAATTACGAAGAGAGTCAAGAGATAACCTTGTAAAAATTGATTTATCGGTTACCATTTACAACCTATCCTCGCAAGCTTCAACCTGTGCTCAGAACGGGACCGAAATGATGTAACCCAAGTCAGAACCAGACCACTGCACACGAAGAAAACCGTTAAGAAAGGCTATTGGAAAACACAATCTGTCAGAATTCATTCAAGAAGAGATCCATTCAGAAAGTAATAGAATTCTCATTTATTTTACCGTATCGCGTGGTAAGGTTGCCACCAACATTGGATCCTAGACTACGAGAATCTCTCGGTTGTACCAGAAGACATCAAGCGAGATTTGGATACATCACTTAAACTGCCGGTATATTACACCTGCATCAGGAGAAACAAAATACTGTGTTAAAAAACCAAACGCATTTATCATAGTCCCAAAACCGTCCACAGACATTATCACGACGAGCTTTAGAATACCATCAGAATAAGTGATAAGTTTTTTTATGAACTCCAAAACATGATTATGCATATTAAGTTACTAAATAAACTTAAGATCCCTCTTCTAAAAAATACTTTCCAAGCGAAAACATAGTCCAACAAGATCAAGCATAATATATTAAAGCGAAAGCAGGCAGTCATCCACTCGGGAGCAATTGAGTTGCCTACAGAGTGTTTTAAGAAGAACATCCTTTGATAAAGTTTATGAGTACCAAAACGATATTCAAGACCAATTTGACTTACGTGTTAGATATCACGGTTTGGATTCGAAACTTAAAGTTCAGGAAACACCAAAGAGATCATATTCAGAACATACACAAAGAGGTTGGTAAGTAAATACGTACACAAGCAATATCAGAGCAACAAACACACTACAGTGGATGAATTGAGTAGAAATGGTGTGAGTTGTAACCTTTATTCTAGCATCATCCCGCGATATCCAAATCCCATCATTATTATACTTGGAGCAAATGTCGACAACTTCAGCTTCTTGTCAAATATATTCATAAGTTTGACAACTTTTTGGGACTTAACTCTAGTTCCAACTCTTGAGAGCAGTTGTGAGCATTGCCCCTTTGGCCATATCAGCTACAGGCCGGAATTCCTCTGTTGTTGGTTTGACGGCAGCATTTACTTCAGACTCGGGAACAGGTGAAAGAAGCACAATCGCTGGTTGCAAGAACTCTCGCCTAGAAGACTCCGTTGACGTCTTTGGGCATTCTTGGTAATATGACATTGTGACCGAAGTATACGCAAGCGACAAGTTGATCTTTGCCAATGCAAAACACAGCTGCATATTTTCGCCACTATATTGTTTGTTAAGACCATTATAAGTAAAAGGAAAAGGAAAATTTGATGAACAAAACCGACCAAATGAGATGAAATACCTTTTGGAGGAGTAAAACGGAACCAACAGATGTATCCTTTCTGAATCCATGTTCGGTGAAAACTTTGCGATAGACGCTAGCACCAATAGTGTCAGTAAGATCCCGATACTCAAACTCCTAACACCGAAAACCGTCTGGCCAAGTTTATTGCATTGAACTCTTCCATCACCGTTGAGATGTTTCTTGATTAAACTCAAATTCGTAGAAGATGCTACATCCATTATAAGAACGACATTGAAAATTGGCGACAGTTGAATTAGATCGAACGCGGTTTAGATGCAGAGAGAACTCAACTGACCTCGTGAAGACGGAAGAAATCGAAGTGCAGAAGAGACACCGTTCATTCGGTGGCTTTACCTCTGTCAAGAAGCATGAACGATCTTCTCCAGCTACCTCTTCAATTCTGTGGGCCAGTTCAGCCAACTTTCTCGATTTGCCCCTTTGCCTCAAATCATTCCCAGGCCCAAAGTTTGTTGTTGTTCACACCTGTCAAATCATTTGCGAATTAGTAATTAGGTATTAATCAGCGAAGAATATTCAGAGGATATCCTATCAAATCCAATCTCAGAGTAAACCACAATCAGGATTTGAAATCCCAATTAGGAAAGGTTTTCAATTTTCGCATAGACAAGAAAGGAAGGTTCAAATCCTCATTGAAAGCATCAATCAATTTCGTTCAAAGCATTTGGGGTTATAAAAGGGGAGTCATCGTAACCAAACGGACAACAAGATCCTCAATCGAATCACACACCCAGAGAATCCCAAACTCAATAAAAACCTAAAATTGTAGAGAAACTTATCTGGAGATTTGCCGGAGAAGCCGAAGCAATCCTCACGCAGACGCCACCACGATTCCAAGCCATTATCGGAGACCACCCGCCACTCATTAGCAATACCATTCAAAGCTGCCGCCGCCTTGAGCCCGTCGACCACCGTGCTCGCTTCCGACCATCACCAAACACCAATCGGCGAAGCATCCTCCAATCACCACGCCGGCGAGAAGACCATCGTAACTTGAAAAGGTATATCTTCTGCTAACGTTAATCTTTGTGGATTGTTTGGTTGTGCAGGAAATCGCAAAATGGGGAAAAGGGCAGGATGGGAATCACTACGAGAGTAAGAAATCGAAAACGAAAATAGGAGAAAGAAGGAAAGGCTCGCGAGCGGACGATTTGGGGACGGAAAGGAGATTAGGAAAGGGAATTAGGGTTTTCCTGTGTGGTTGTTTTTCTTTTTAATTTTGTAACTATAATCAAATATTAAACACTCACTAACACCACACTAACACTCACTAATCACATGCTGATCATTATAATCGCCACTAATCAACTTTTAAATATACACTCTTTAATTTAACTAACTAATTAATCAGATTTTTTTTATTTCTATAAATAAATTAATAACATTTTAATTAAAAAATCAGTTTTATCCTTTTTATTAATTAATATAATTAATCTTTTAATAATTCACTATTTATTTATTTATTCAATCAACCTATTCTTTTTAACTAAAATCAACTTAAATATTCCATTAACTCCTATGAGAGCTTTTTTGATAATTTAATTTTAGTCTCCTTAAATTATTACCCCTTTTTAAAATTAGATTAAATATTCAGCCACTAAAAAACTTTTTGGTCATAGTAAAACCTCTAGCATTTAATCTTTTTAGGAATAAATAATAAAATTGATTTAATTCGATTTAATAATAACCACAAAAATATCTTCTCATAGGCATAAGTCAACGAAATTAGTCTATCTCAAATGCAGCTTTTTTTTTTACTAAAACATATCGAGTATAACTCCTAAATAAAAAGTCAATTCATCTAATCCAACACTTTTCTTAAAACAAATAAATAGCTTCATCAAACAATAACTTTTATAATAAAATCAATTCACATAAATCAATAAATCCACTTTTCTCAAAATAATTCAACCTCGTTTAATTCAAATCATTCAATCCGCCTAAAATCAACTCACATAGTGAAATCAATCGTGCACACTCACTCACGACAATTGCACCTACACCTCAGCGCTTTCATGCGTACTTGTATGGTTTACTTTTCCGCAATTTACCTTACTGTCAATTACATTACCGTACTTGCATTATCAATTTAACTTCCGCATCGCATTCCGTCCAAAGGAAAAACCTACACATGAGTAAACACTCGTGTGTAGTTGCACATCATATGCATCATACTCCCCACGATCCTTGAATCCATTCAAGTTGATCGCTTAGGATAGATCCTACCCCATAGGAAGGACTGTTCTTTATCTTTACAACATAGAAACAACACAATCAACACAATACAAACTCTTTCAAACACAATAGAGAATAGATGTTAATCATCTTAAGTGAGATATAATCTCCACTCCCACAACAATACAATCAAACATGTAGGGACTTTGCCTTAAGAACGACAAAGGCATGCTTGGCGACCATCCGAGTATGTAAGACCTTCTCTTAAGATGATGCAAAGACCATTTCCTACAACCCTTCTCTTTTACATTTGTGGTGGTTATCTCTCCCTTAACATGAAGACTCGTCTCTTCTCCTAGACCCAATCAAAACAACTACCCTAAACCCGTAGGAACTTTGACCACAGTCAAAGAACTCCTCAAACCCTTTAGGGTGAACTACAACATACTCTGATTCCACTCCCGTAAGGATATGTAGGCACAAGGTGCGATGCCTTATCGAGTATACTTAGAAATAAACCCCTAGGGTTTCTAAACCATTAAGCAGATAATCACATAGCAGTAAACAACATAAAACAAGAGGTTCCTGTAGAGTACTACAGAAACTTAGGATGCTAGTACCTTCCCTAAGTTTAACCGACCCCCGAACCTAAAAACTCTCTAAACCTTGCATTTGCATTGCATTGTGGGAATTTCGATCTTTATCCCTTCCTTTGGACAAATCAAAGTTCGGTTGCAAAATGAATTAAAGATTCAAACTAATCAATAGTTTGGTATCCAAATTTCACCGCGACAGTTTGGACCAGTGAAAACTGCATCCATCAGAGGCAAGAAGTATGGATTAGTCATTGTTGATGACTACAGTAGATGGACATGGGTAAAATTCCTAAAACACAACGATGAGTCACACTCTGTATTCTTTGACTTCTGCAATCAAATTCAAATTGGAAAGAATTTTAATATTATCAAAGTCAGAAGTGATCATGGTGGTGAATTTGAAAATAAATATTTTGAAAAATATTTTAAATAAAATGGCATTGCTCATGATTTCTCTTGTCCTAGAACTCCTCAACAGAATGGAGTTGTAGAACGAAAGAATAGAATATTGCAAGAAATGGCCATAACCATGATCGATGAGACTAATATGGCAAAACATTTTTGGGCAGAAGCAATTAATACAGCATGTTATATTCAGAACAGTGTCTGTAAGACCTCTTTTGGAGAAGACTCCTTATGAATTGTGGAGGAATAGAAATCCCAACATTTCTTATTTCCATCCTTTTGGATGTGTTTGTTTTATTCTGAATACTAAGGATAATCTGAACAAGTTTGACTCTAAAGCACATAAGTGTTTTATGATTGGATATTCTGAATGCTCTAAAGGCTACATAGTATACAATACTGAGACACAAATTGTGGAGGAATTAATTCATGTCAGATTTGATGATAAGCTTGGCAATCAAAAGCCAAAGCAGTCTGAAATTTCTGCAGATAGAGAAGTTCTTCTCACAGACTCTGAAGAATCAGAGGCAGATAGAGTTAAAGCAAAAGAACCATAAGCTACTTCAGATGCTACTCCGTGTCATACCCTAAATTTGTCCTATCCTTTTTGTAAATATTTTCGCATTTTATTGTTTCATACCGTTAGACACGTGTCCACCCGAAATTGGGCATTTTCCAAATTTTTATCCATTTCTGTCCAATAAAAGCGTGACACGTGGCCTAAGTTTTTGTTTGTGAATATTATTTCAATTTCTTAACTTTTCTTTTCCTTTTAAAATATTGTTAATAATAATAAATATTTTATGTATATACTTGTTTTGTTTGATAATTATAATAATAACAATGAATACTTGTTTTTATTAATTATTTTGTAGGTTTTAGTTTTTTTTATATATTGTAAATATTTTTATATAAGTATTAATTTCTTTATTTAGTTATATTTATTTAACTTTTGTAATTATTAATGGATTTTATTTTATTATTTAATAAGAAGAGAAAATTGTAAAAAAAAAAAAAAAAAAGAAGCAAGTTGGGGGGAGAGAGGCCCAATTGGGATGGCCCGTTAGGGTTTGCATTCAGAGCATACTATTAAAAGAGGAAGTCTTCAGGTTAAGAGAGGGGAAAAAAAACCCTAAAAACACTGTTCACCGCTCTCTCAAAACCCTAATCTACTGTTCATCACCCTTTCAAAAAACCTAAACGACGCCACCCTAATCCCAAACACCGAAAACGGTCGCCGTCTTTCAATTCACTCCCAACCCTAACCTCTCTCGATCAAACCTCACATCATTATCTTCGTTTTACCCGTCTCCCTCATTTTACCGACGCCGTCCATCTTCTTCAAATCCAACCCACACGAACCACCATCATAATCTCCACTCAAAACTTAGTTTCATTCTCACCACCATCATCATCTTTTCAAATCTTTTCTTCATAAAATCATCGATTGGGACCAAGCTACCATCTCCATCAATTAGCGTTATTGAGTCGGAGCAAGTATCGACATTGACGAAGACTCACGACAACCCTCGTGCAATTGCAAACTCAGAAGTAGCTCTCAACATCGGCGGTGTATTCGGTTCAATAGAATCGACACTATTATCTGCCATTTGTTCTGTTTTTTTTGTGTGTGTGTTTCAGGTCGAAGTTTTGTTTGGTTGGAATCAGGCAACGACATCAAGAACAAACTCACGATGGCTCTCCATAACTCAAAACTCACAGCTCAAATATGCAACGGAAAGTTGGTGATTGTGGAGACACGTTCGTAGGCTGTTCAACAGGCAACATGTTTTGTTAGGTCATTGATTTCATTATTCTTCAACTGGTGCGGTTTATAGGTTGATGAGCAGTAGCAGTTTATGACGACATTAGTCTGTGTTTCGTCTTCTTTTCGATTTTGTTTTGAGGCTACTTGATCCTGTTTCTGATTGGTGTTGACGCGTCAAAAAACTTGATGTATATTGGCATACCGCTACTGTTACTATTATGAGTTTGCAGTGATGAGATCTCTGAATGATTGCGCATCGAAGTTCAAGAACGATGTCAAAAGAAAACAACTCGTTTGTCACAAATTCGTGTCGGTATCATTTTGTTTATACTTTTTAATTTGAAGCTGCCTATTGCTTACCTTACTTTTACACTTTGCATATCATTGGGTAACTGTTGGATTATATTTATTTGGTTATGTAACTTCGAATCTGGTTTGATTATGTTGTTGGTTTCCGGTTTTGACGATTTTGTGATTTTTGCCATCTGAAGATAGAAGTCAAGTTTTCTAGATGGTTCCAGTTGTTCATGTTGGTTGCAAGAAGGAAGTTTCAGATTTGTGATTACAGGTAGAAGGATATTATGTTCGTGTTGATCCGAATCCCGAGTCAATTTTGTCACCCGTTTTCGACATTGGATGATGTATGTTTAGCCGACAACAACAGCGACATCAACTCACCTTCACTCCGGTTCCGCCAAAGGCTCAATCACGCCATTCGCCGCATGATGCCGGCTGTTTCTCCTAACTGTTATTAGGCGTTTGTTGTATTTTGTTCTCTTTTGACAGGTTCCACACAGGTTGCAATTCTGTCGAATATTGACAACAGAAATATGAAGTTAAGGTGTATAAAGCATCAGCTGAATCCATCAGTACTTAAAGCATGGTGAAGACGAGTAGTAGCGGTCCAAAGTAGTAGAAACAGAAACAAACAGTGAAGTGGCAGCTACCTTGCAATAACAGCTTCAGCAGCAGCTCGATTGAAACCATCAGCCTTGAGAGTTCAGCTGCAATTTCGAGAAACGACGAAGTTTTAGGCCTAAATTCACAACAACCTCAATAACCTTAACTCGGCAAGAAAACAGTTTCGCTGACAACTCTTGTAGCTACCACCTACCATTGTGTTTGAATCAATTGTGTTATGTTCTACTGATGAACATCAGTATGCATTGTGTCGTGGATTCATTGAAAAAGGAGTGAATGGGTTATGTATACACTTAATCTTTCTTTTTCGTTTTTTTAATTTCTGTACTGGTTTCCTGTTCTGTTGGTTGTTTTATATTCATCGCAGGTTTGAGTATGGTGGAAGCAATTGCAAAGTCGAGCCAGTTATGCCCACGTTGCCATTTCGTCGGATGTTCGTATATTTGCAGTTGGAAGTGCAGCTGGGTGTGGCGGCAATCGCGTAACAACTATGCCATGGTTTCAAAACAGCACTGACGATGATACCGGATACCGCAAATTCAAGATAGCAGCTCATATTTGAAGGAGAACTTGCATTCAATTCCGTTTTCATAAATTGTGTTGTTGTCTATTGTTAATATTCATGTGCAGGTTATTAGGTTCGTGATTTCGAAGTTGAGTCCAACTCAGTTCACCTTGACAACATCATTAGGTTGATGTCCAACCCGGCCACGTAGCAGCAGATTCATCGCAACACACTACGGCGAAGCTTTCCATGTACTCCGACTATCCTTATCTCAAGCCACATATACGTAACGATCACACGACAACTATGCCTCGGTTTCGGCAGCGATGATTCTAAGCGACAAAAGACTCGGCAGTTTGTCACGTTTTGAGACAAGATTGTGACAAACTTTTGGGGACAGAAATGAGTGCCATGAGTATATAGCAACGAATCTGCGCTCCTTCTGCGACTATAACGTCAAACTTCAGGTTCCCATTTTAGTGGTAATATCATCTTCATCATTTCTGCGAGCTTCCGACAACATCGAGCAGCTTGGAACAGATTTAACATTGTCACTTGATTTCAATGTGATTGCTAGCCATTACGTGTGAATTTTTAAGATATTCAAGTTGCTTTGTTTGTGTTGCTGCTACCGTTAAATTTGTTCACCAAATCTGGGGTGTCCACATTACTATATCAATATATCACTAGTTGTGTGTGAAGGTTAGCTTTTGCTTGCTGTTACCATGTACGTTGTGGATGCAAAGAATATTCATTTTTGTTTTAAAAAATAAAACCTTATTCTTTATTTTCAAAATATGATTATTTTTCTTATTCTATCTCAATCACTTTTTTATATGTATAAAATGTTTTTTTAAATTAAATTACCTTCAAAATTAATAGTTTTTTTTTATAATCTTTATTCAACATATTTCCTTTATTATTAAATTATTTTCTAACTAAATTACGAAAAAGGAACTTTTAAGGTCTAGCACCTTTTGAGTTTTCGAATAATCACTATTGAGACGCACGCCTTGGGTAGTGACATTCGACTTTTTGTTTCAAAATACGCCCTTTGATTATTTAAAATTAAACTCTTGAAGTCTAGCACTTCTCGAGTTTTCGAATGAACATTATTAAGGTGTACACCTTAAATAATGTATTGTTCATTTTTTATATATATAATTAATTTATTAGGCAATTCAACTTTTATTTTTTGTATTAGTAAGTAACATGTTTTAAACAATTCAATAAATTACACTTTAGATTTTTTTCAAATTTACTTTTAAATTTTAATTAATTTATTTTATTTTTTGCTAAATTTAAATCAATCCATTTTAACTTACAATCTATTTTTCAGCTTATTCCTAAAATATGTTTGATTTCCTTTAAATCCTGTTTCAATATATTTTTCAACACTAAATTATTTCTCGATCGAGTCATAAAAATCAAATTCTTGAAGTCTAGCACTTCTTGAATTGTTAGACAAACATTATTGGGGTGTACACCTTAAATAATATGTCATTCAACCATTCGTTTAGTACGCAATTTAGAACAAAAATATCATAAGAATCTAGCATTCTGTGTGATATTTCCGCTGTTCATCCAAATATTTTTTCGAATAAAAAATGGTGTTATTGGAATCTAGCATTTCGGTAATACCCCGATTATTTAGTTGTGGGGCCGACGTCTCATTTATTAAATAATCGATATTTTCAAACTCAATCTCGCGTTCTCACTTCTCACACGTTCACAAATTCTTTTCATACCCCATTTTGCTTCAAATCATTTTTAAGATATTTTTCTCGATCAAACTTCGAAAGAAGGAGATACTTGGAGTCTAGCATTCTTCGTGTCTTCCAGTGAATAATTCTTGAGGCACGCTCTTGAGTTGTTATTCACTCAACCTTTCGACTTTCTTTCAAACTCAAACATTTTCAAACATCCTCCTAAGACGAGTGATCGCACGCATTCGCAACCTTTGACAATTCGCACACACATTCACAATTCCTCGTGGTCTCGATATTAGGAGCACCCTCAGGGACTAATATCGTTTCTCACAACCTTAACCCTTGACACATCGTCAAGTCGGTTCCATCTTCGGTCAAATCCTCGACATGTCGTCGAGCCGCTTCAAAACAACTTCCTTTCGGCCTCGCATGCCATTCTTCGATTCGATCCTTTCACAATTTTTTTTAAAACTTACGAAAGAGGGATGTTCTCAGAATCAAGCATTCTTTGAATATTTGAATGAGTAATTCTCGAGGCGCGCCCTTGAGTTGTTATCAATTCATTCTTTCAATTTCAAAACATCCAACTCTTTATCTTCAATTTATTCAGTCAATTCCCGAAAGAATTGAGTTCTTGGAGTCTCGCATTCCTTGAATTCTTGAGTGACAAGCTCTCGAGGCACGCTCTTGGGTTGCTTGTCAGTCACCCTTTCGTCTCTTTCTCAAACTTCCAATCTATTCAACCTCATCCTTTTCGTGGTCGTTGCCACGAACTACGGACGCTCTGATTCTTTATTCATTCTTGAATATAAGATACGTAGGCACAAGATTGCAATGATCTTGGCGAGCACACTTCTATCTTCCTCCATTATTTCGTCCATCCCCCATCCTTTTCCCGTAGTCGAACTACGACACTCTGATTTCTCATTCTCGTCCAAATGAGCATACGTAGGCACAAGGGCCCCAATCCTTGGCGAGCACCCTATCCTCTATCCACCCATCTCTCCTTTGCGTCTTTAACCCTTTACCCTACCAATTCTACCTTTAACAACGAGAAGAAAACAAGTAAACCTAAACAACACTCCCCACATTTACCTTAAGAGGTTCCCGTCGAGTACGACGGACGTGAGGGGTGCTAATACCTTCCCCTCACGTAACCGACTCCCGAACCCAGAACTTGGTTGCGACAGCCCTGTTCCTATCCTTTCGTTTTTAAGAGGTTTTCTCGATATTTTCCTCTCCCATTTATTCGGGAAAAATAAAGTTCGGTGGCGACTCTGTCGAACCGCATTTCCGCGCCTTTCGCGCGAGGGTCGTATTTTCAAATGGGATTTTTCGAGGTGCGACACTCCGTTAGCTGCTCAGCTGGACAATTTAACCATTTCTGAAGAAACCCCTCTGAAAGGATCCTCCAGAATCAAAGCTTCTCACCCAGAGGAAATGATTATTGGAAAGAAGGATGACCCCATCAGAACAAGATCCTATCTCAAATCATATGGGACATCATTATTTGGGTTGGTGTCAATTATTGAACCTACCTCTGTCGATGAAGCTCTGCAAGACAATGATTGGATACTTGCTATACAAGAGGAGCGAAATTAATTCACAAGGAATGATGTCTGGGATCTGGTTTCAAGACCAAAAGGATTTAATATTATTGGAACGAAATGGGTTTACAGAAACAAGCTAAATGAGCAAGGAGAAGTCATCAGAAACAAGGCTAGACTGGTTGCTCAAGGCTACAATCAATAAGAAGGTATTGATTACACAGAGACTTATGCTCCTGTGGCAAGGTTAGAATCTATACGTTTGCTTATGTCTTTTGCTGCACAAAATAACATCACTTTGTATCAGATGGATATTAAAAGTGCTTTCTTAAATGGCTTAATTGAAGAAGAAGTTTATGTTCATCAACCCCCTAGTTTTGAAAATGAAAAATTTCCAGAACATGTTTTTAAATTAAAGAAATCACTCTATGGCTTAAAACAAGCTCCTAGAGCTTGGTCTGAAAGACTGAGTAATTTCCTTCTGGAAAATAATTTTATCAGAGGAAAGGTTGATACCACTCTTTTTCATAAATCAATTAAGAAAGATAATTTAATCTGTCAGATTTATGTAGATGATATTATTTTTGGAACAACAACTATTACACTTGGAAAGGAGTTTGCTGAGTCTATGCAGGCAGAATTTGAAATGAGCATGATGGGAGAACTCAGATTCTTTCTGAGAATTCAAGTCAATCAAACTCCAGAAGGCACCTACATACATCAGACAAAGTATGTGAATGAGCTTTTGAAGATGTTCAACATGACAGAGAGTAAGTCAGCTAAGACTCTAATGCATCCAACTAGCACTCTAAGAAAAGAAAAGGTAAGTAAAAAGGTAGATCAGAAGCTCTACAGAGGTATGATTGGTTCTCTTCTGTACTTGACTTCTTCTAGACCTGATATTCTCTTCAGTGTTTGTCTATGTGCTAGATTCCAATCAGATCCTAAAGAATCTCACTTAACAGCTGTTAAGAGAATTCTGAGGTATTTGAAAGGTACTACTAACATGGGTTTGTGTTACAGAAGATCTGATGAATACAAATTAGTAGGCTTCTGTGATGCTGATTATGCTGGAGACAGAGTTGAACATAAAAGTACTTCTGGAAGCTGTCAGTTTCTGGGAGGTAATATGATCTCATGGTACAGCAAGAAGCAACCCATAATAGCACTCTCAACTACCGAAGCAGAATATATTGCTGCTGCTGGTTGTAGTACTCAAATGCTCTGGATGAAAAGTCAGCTGGAAGACTATCAGATATATGAGAGTAACATTCCTATCTTTTGTGATAATACTTCTGCTATTTGCCTATCTAAAAATCCTATTTTACATTCTAAGGCAAAGCATATAGAAATTAAACATCATTTCATCAGAGACTATATTCAGAAGAGAACTTTAAGTTTAAATTTTGTTGATACAGAACATCAATGGGCTGATATTTTTACAAAACCCCTTGCTGAAGATAAATTTAAATTTATTCTGAAGAATATTAGTATGGATTTTTGTCCAGAATAAAATTATTATTCATAAGCAAATTTATTCAGATGAAAAATGATTAATGTTTATACTCTGAAGTGTTGCATCTGTAATTTCTTTTGTTACCTTATTTATTTAGTGAAACTCTAAACTAACAAGCTTCAGAGGATCTGAACGATAGCTAACGTTTCATTTCCTAAAGAGTTTCAGAGACACTTAAATATCAAACACATGTCACATGAAATCTGAAAAGGTGGAGTGTACAAAGTGAGGCGCCGTTTGAGGTACTGTTTGAATTATTGCAATTCTCGTTTTCCCCCCACTTTTGTCAAATCTCATTAAATGCTTGAAATCATTATTTTTTATTTTTAATTAATGTGATTAATTGCTAACTGTTGTTTGTGTTTTTGTGCCCTAATTTTATCTCTATATATTCCATGATCTCATACTTTCATTCTCTCTCAAACACTTTTTATGAATTTGGGCCTTCTCCATTGTTTTCTCTTCTCTTCTAAACCTAAAAGAAGATCAGTTCATCTCACAAGTTCCGCTATGGAAACTTCATCATCTTCGTCTCAAAAGTTAGCTTCAACAATGGCTGGGGTATCAACATTAGAAATGGGTATTGTTCCATACAAAGAACCAGAGAGAACTCTTCTTACACCCATTGAGAAATTAGAAGTTCTTTGCGAGTTTATGGTGGATTTTGAATGTATTGCGAAGAACGGCTTTGATCTTCGTCCAACTGTAACTTTTCAAGGATGGGTCAAGTATTTTGATAGATTGATTGGTCCAGTTTTTCCTCATTTGGTGAAAGAATTCTGGATACATGCAAAGGTTTATCCTAAGTTCATATATTCATATGTTTTGGGAAAAGAAATCATAATCACTGAAGATATGATTAGTAAACTGATATGGTATGAAGAAGAAAAAGGAATTGGGAACATCCCTACAGGAAGGGTAGACATGGATGAAGTCTACAGAGAAGTTTTCACTTATGGGCTGTCTTCAAGCAAGATCAAGGATTTGAAGACACACTACAAAATCTGGGAAAAGATTTTTCTGGGTTGTATTCACCATAGAAAAGCATCTAATTCTCCAGACTACATCAATGCAGAGCAGCTGTATTTTATGTATTGTTTGGGAAAGAACATCAAGGTGGATTTGCCACATCTGTTGATTACTCATCTGTGGAACCATATGAACATGTCCAGAGAAGTTGCTAAAACCAAACATCAGAAGATCAGGAATTGGATCCCCATGGGAAGATTGATCTCTGATGTACTCACTGAGAATGGCTTGGTAGCCCATCTGACTGAAGCTGGTCTAAAAGAAGAATTAGTTCCAATACTTGGAAAGCCTCTGGATAGCAAAAGCCTTCAAAGGATGAGGTTGGTGGAACAACTTTCTTCTAATCCAGTTAAGATAAACTCAGCTGAAGTTTGCAGAAGAAGAGTCCCATTGGATGACTTTCCACTGTTTACTGCAGAGGAACCTAAAGAAGCTCTGCTCTTCTATATTGAATCATGTCTAGCAGATGGCACTCCCATGCCAGCAGATTTGATAAAATGAGCATCTGAACCTGCTCTAGAAGTGATTGAGAAGAAGAGACGTAAGAAGAGAAAAGTTTATGAAGATGGTCCTTCTGAGAAACCTAAGAGCTCTAAGAGGAAAGCTTCAGAAGAAGATTCTTCTGTGAAGGCTAAACGCTTCAAGCATTCAGGTAACCCTTCTACTGGTTTATCTCCAATTTTGGAAACTATGACAGAAATTCCTATATCTGAACCTCCTCCTCCCTATGACCTTATTCCTACTCCCTCTCCTCAACATACCACTTCTGAACACATTTCATCTGAAAATGTTCATGACTCTGTTGCCTCTCCTCAACCACAACCACAAACATCTCAACACCTATCACAACCCTCTGAATCACAACCATCTGAACCTCAACCATCTGAAAACTCAACCCTCTGAACCACAACCCTCTGAACCTAATCCTTCTGAACCTCACCCATCTAATCCTGAACCTGAAATTCTTGATGTTATTCCTCTTATGACTGTTCACCTAGTTTCATCTGGATCATCTGAATCATTTGATTCATCTAATTCTTTTTCAAGTATTTCAGATGCCACATCACCCACTCATAACTCTCCTAACCATCCTCAGAAAATTTCGTCTCCTACTCCCATTCCATCTCACCCACAAGCTAAATCTTCATTTTCTGCTGAACCTTCTTTCTCATACAACCTTAGGAAATCGTTTGTAGAGGCCTTTCTGAAACCAAAACCTAAATCTAGACCTGATGTTGGAACTATGTTATCCAGTTTTGAAACATAGATACAGTTATGGTTTGCTAATGTTAGGGAGAAGTTCCTCCACAACATGAATCCTAATGTGTCTGAAGAACTTTGGGATACATTCAGAAGAAGATTCAATTCAGTGACTCTGAATCTTAAGGAAGCATGCTCTGAAGATGCATAAGAAAGATTTTCTGAAGCCTTAAAACTTACTCTGCTAAGTGTCAGAAGAACCCTCATTCTGTGTTTGGAAAACACACCTGCTGAAGTTGTGTGTTCTTCTCCTGAAAAATTTGATGTACTTCAAACTGGAGAAGATTCTCAGTCTAAATAAGTTATCCCAGATGCTCTGGTTAGTGAAGAAACTCTTGTCTCTGATCAGCCTTCTAGTATGATCTTAGAGAATGCATCTGATTTTGTGATTATTCAAGAGTTAACAAATAAGAAAGCTTCAGAAGAAGTGAAAGTCTCTGAAGATGTGAAAGAAAAGCTTGCTCAGCAAGAGGCTGCAACAAGTGAAATTAAGACCTAGATGGTTAAGCAAGAGAAGACAACAGAAGAAATCAAGGACTGGATGGCTAAGCAAGATGAATCTACTTCTGAGATCAAGACTTGGATGGCAAAGCAGGAAGCATAAACTTCTGAGATAACTGAGCTTCTAAAGATTATAGCCTCTCGTTCAACTTAGTTGTTTTTTTTTTGTCTGTGTACATCTATGTTTTTGCTTGTTTTTGTTATCTTCTGAGTTCTTTAAATGAATACATCTGATTGTTTTTCTTCTGCTTATCTGTTATAATTATTTTCTTGCTCTGATTTTTTTGTCTTAAATGATTTTTTTTTTTGAAATCACTTTTTGATATGACAAAAAGGGGGGAGAAAATGAATTTTTTTGATTATTCATATAAATAGATACAAAATGGTAACTCATACATGATAAAATATAACTAATGTTGAATTAAGTGTTTCAGAGCTAAAAACTTCAACTCTGACTCTGGAAAGAATACTAGTGCTGAAAGGGAAGTATTTATTTTTTCTAGCCGTATTCATTTCAGGGGGAGATTCATAATCTCAGGGGGAGATATATATATTTTCTTTCTTTAAACAAAATTTCGTATAGTTTTTGTCATCATCAAAAAGGGGGAGATTGTTAGAACACAGATTGGTTCTTAATATATCTCAATGTTTTGATGATAACATTAATAAAATTTTGTATAGAGAAAATATATACTCTAATTTTGTTCAAGTGTTTTTGTTTCAGATATCAAATAAATATCCATCTGAAGACAAAAAGAATTCCTCTGAACATTATATAACAAAGCTCTGAGCGTAGAAAGCGCAGCACAGAAGACTCTGAGCAAAGCTACAGAAGACTCTGAAGCGCTACCTACAGAAGACTCTGAGTGCAGAGTATAAAGATTCAGTATATTCAGAAGACGTTGTGAGAACTCTACGCTGCAACCTATAGAGGCTCTGAGAATCAAGTCAACTCTGATCATTCATTGACACTAAGCACTTTGCTGCAAAACTCTGGATAGAGTGACTCTGATAAAGAAGAACATGGAACATCATCAGAGGATCTGATGCAAGATTATTTTTTATATCTGTTCATTTGAAAAGATATTGTTCAAGAAAGATACGTTGCTAAACCCAATGTCTACCAACGACACTATTTCTCATTCGTGTATGGCACATGAATTCAGGCAAAAAGGGAATGTCAAATCAAGACGAAAAGTATTTGTCCTTTCTGTCTACATCCTACAGTACTTTCATCTACACATTATTTGAGAAAGTGGAGTATATAAAGAAGTCTCTATCAGCACTTCAAGAAAAAAAGCATTCCAAAAACAATCCAAGGAACATTTGAAAAACAATCAACGTAGAAACTCATACAAAGAAAAACACAAGTACATCAAACAACTTTCTACATCAAACACATAAGTTTTATTTGTTCTTCCTTTTGTGTAAAAATCACAGTTGTGATAATAGCTTTTTAGAAGAACTTAAACACATTGTATTTTATCTTTGTAAAAGTTCCTTGAGAGACCAAGTTGTGGTTAGGATTCTTGAGAAGACTAAGACAGTTTGTCTTAGTTATATCACTGTAATCAGGTTTTAATTTAGTGGATTAAGTCCTCGTTTGAGAGAGGCGAAATCACCTTGGTCGGGTGGACTGGAGTAGTTTGAGTTCAAATGAACCAGGATAAAAATAACTTGTTATTTTCTATTGTTAAAATTGTTTTTGAAAACCCCTTATTCAACCCCCCCTTCTAAGTTTTTTCCTACCTTCAATAAGGGGCACGCAGGCCTCCATCCCTATTCTAAGTGATCCTCCTCCTCATGAGCAGCATGGTCTTCCTCCTTGTCATCCGAGCCTCCGGGCGCAACGATCCGGCCTTCCTGGATCTGATGGAAGGGACCAACCCCGTCGGTCACCAGATCAGAGTTGACGAGCCTGAGTTGGTCAACAACATGATTAAAGCCCACCTCGACGGCTCCTAGGCAGTCCTCCTCTAGCTGATGAACCCTGTCCATGAGCTCCCGTCGAGACACCAGCAACCTCTCCTCTTCAGACTCCTCCTCGGCCGGGGCAACCTGATCCTCGAGCTCAGTAACACGGCCTCTGACCCCCTTCAGCTCATCATCTCTTTCTTTCAGGGCTTTCTCTAGCTCCCTAATACGCTCCCGATGGAGCTTATCCTGCTTCTGGTATTCCTTTTGGTCGGCCTCCAGCTTAGACTGGACCTCCTCGTACAGTGCAAGGTCGCCTGTGGCAGCAGCCAAATCCTTCGAGGAGCAGCCCTCCTCATTCAGCACGAGGACCGTCTCAAAGACCCTCACCATCGCAGCCAGGTCCGCGGACATCATCTTCCTCCGGGTCTCCTTGCCCGCAGCCAGTATGCTCTTAGCCTCCTCTAGGGCCACCCCGGGATCATTCCTTCCCGAAAATAAATTCTCCCAAAGGCAGCAGGGGGCAGAACGAACCCGCGCTCCAGGGACCCGTCTGTGAGATCAATCGAAGGCACCTCGACCTCCCATCGTCTCTTTGGGATTGGGGGTTGCGCTGGGGAGCCAGTTCCCTGCAAGGACGTGGCCGCTCCCGAAGGGCCAACAACCAACTCCCTCCGGACAACTGTGGTACGACCTTGAATATAACGGCTACCCCTGTTCATTAGCTTCGTCACTCGTTCCTCCACAGAGTCCATTGTTCCTGCAAGAAGAGCACAAGACAAACAGTTAGAATCAAAATAAAAAATAAGTAACAAGATCAGTCGAGGAATCTCCCAAGCTACCTAGGAGCCGATGGACCTCAGCCTCGGTCCGACACTCGAGTAGAGCCTTTGTGTTGATACATCGGATCTCTGTCCGTATCTGCCCGTCTGCGTTGCAGATATACTCCCCGTCGGGTGACACACACTTCTGAGGAGGAAGACATCCGACAAAGTCCGTCAGCTTTCGGAAGGCCAAATTATCTTCCTCACCTAGGCGGCTAGGCCGGTAGATGAACCTGTCAGTGCCCGAACGGAATTGTAGGTCCGCCCAATTTAGTGGGAAGTTAGACTCGTAACTATCCTCGGACCGCCCATCCACCATGATCACCTCTCTCCCGAACATGGTGCCGTAGGCCTCATCTGTCGCCGACATAACCATGAACCATCTATCTTTAAATCCCTGCATCGAGTCAGTGTATGGCCGGAAGATTTTGGTCGGTTGCTTCAAGAAGACCCAGTTATATCGACCAAACACCGTCTGGCGCTGTAGATGGAAAACACAGAAGAACATCGGGATGGTGGCCCCGAGCTCAAGGTAGTTGCAGACGATCTTGAACGTCTGGATGAAGGCCAAAGAATTAGGATGAAGTTGGGACGGCGCCAACATCAGATGGTCGAACACGCCCTATTGAAATTCGGTGATGGGCATGCACATCCCCACCTCCTTGAACGCGAACTCGTACATCGGAAACAGACCACCGTCGTACCGCGGGCATATATGGTCTAACTCCCTTGGTCGGCAAGCGCAGAACTAGCGAGGGCTCCCAGCCCTCCTATCTTCGATCACGGCAAAAACGTCGGAATCGTCATGGACGTACCTCAACATATAATTTAAAGGATCCTCCCCGACCCATTCCTCTAATGGTCTATCAGGGGGATCCATGTCGGCCTTCCTCATCCTCGGACAGATACCAGTGCTCCTCCTCCTCAGCGTGGCCAACCATTTTTTACTTGAAAAGTAGAGGAACTTGGTGAATTCGACAGCCAAATCAAATCCACCCTTCCACCGTAGTTCAATTGAAAGGGCGTGGTCGACTAACCGCCCATAGGGCAACTTGGGGGGCAATATTAACCCCCAAGGAGACCAGATAGTACACTCTTTATCCTCGGCGCACACATCCGTTCATGCTCGCGACATTCATCCAATTACCATTGAGGCATTCATAGTTCTACCAATCCTCCCCGGGCCACTCATTGCAAGGGCCAGGGAGGGTCATTTTCTACCCTAATTTTGGAGGATCCTCCGCCGTATTCGTCGGAAAAACCCACGGTGATCCCAGCACCCCCAGCGAGGCCACCGGAAACACCGCCGTAAGCAGTAAAAACACCAGGAAGGATGCAGAAACTTACTTGTTATGGTGGCGGAAAAGATGTCGTCGAGCAGAGAAATCACGAAAGTCGAGCAGAAGCGATCAAGGATGTCGGACAGAGACCTTTGGATGTTGGGCAACTGCAAAATAAGCGAATGAGCAAAAAGACAAGCTAGGTCAGCATATATATACCCCTAGCATGGGAAACGAAGCATCGCTAGGCACTCAAGTGCCTAGCCCGTAACCGTCACAGGAAGACACGTAGCAACCCTACACCTTTCCTGCGTCTCTTCAAGTTCTTCCCTCGATCGCAAGCTCCACCTTGTCATAAGTCACCTGGCCGAAACGATCGCAGCCTACCCAACAGATTGACACGCCCGACGCTATTCTCTGCTCAAGTCATAGCTCACCTAACCGCAAATAACGACTTGGTGGGCTGCTGTCCTGGAATGGGCCGACGCTTGACCCACAATCAAGCAAACCCAAACCCCACTGGGGTTGGGCCCAATAGAACCATGCTGACGGGTAGAAGACCCGTCGGGCACAACCTTCCCCCCCCCCCCCCCCCCCCCCCGCCGTCGAGCATAGGCCAACAGCTGTCAGGCAGAACCATTGCAGCCGACCAGCCAGCCTCTTTCTTCCCCATCGTCGGGCAGAGTCCAGCCTGCTCGGGGAGCTCCCCGAACCTCCCCCATGTTCTCTACGTGTCCCTCACGCAGGGACACGTCATAAGGCAACTACCCACATCCTGGAGATTTGGTCTTCCTCCTCCCGGATAGTGCGGAACAGTTACTCTAGGGCGAAGACCACGTGCTGGTCTTCACGATTCCACGTCAGCCCTAGCAGTTACCAACATTGGGTCTGGCAGCCCAACCCAGTGCTAGGTAACCGTTGGCCCTGCGCTGGGGGCTCACTTTAAATACCCTCTTCACTAAAGGGTCAGGTAACTTAACTCTCTTACTCTCTCTATGTACTTGCTCCCACTCTGCTCGTCACTTACTTCGGCATCAGAGTGTGTTTCAGGTACACCCCCTCCTCCTCCATACCAGCGGTGAACAGCTAGCAGATCAACGACGCGTGACAGGTCACTGATTCCTTTATGATCAGGTAAGATCATTTATATTTATTTATTATTTTTGTTTATTATTAGTTATTTATTTATTTTTATTTATATTTTTTTTGTTATTTTATTATGTTGTTATAACACTCCAAAACAAGACCTATTAACATGCCTACTATGCCAAGGTATAGTTTCCTCCAAAATTATGCACTATGTACCATAAACCATAGCCTATGTTGCTGCAAAACCTGACTTTCACCAAATTAATCCATTTCAAATCTTGCAACAAAAAAAAAAGGGAATGCCAAAATTGTGTTACAAACCATTGACCTTCAGCATCAAACCTCAAATTCACTACACAACAAGGCCCGTGTCTACCAAAACAGAGTAATAAGGACATTACTCTACTCTTTGAAAGTAACACAATAACCTCAGAGTAGACATACAAAGCATGTTATAACTTTGCATCAAGAACATCGAATTTCTGCAGCACATGAAAATGATAGAACATGAGTAATAGGACAAATTTGTTTGAATTGATTTAAAATAAGGAGAAATAAAGAGAATTGGGGGGGGGGGGTCAATATCAAGTTTTGGCAAAAAAATCTCACAAAGACTCTTCCCAGCAGATTAAAAAAAGGAACTCACCTTCTTTCAGATAAAAAATTTGCGACACCTTCCAAAAACCCAAACTCTGCGACACAAACAAAACTGACAACAACCATTACAATATCAAAACCTGTAACAACCTTCACCTTAAAACCCAAAACCATCGATTTCAAAATAAGAAAAAAGAGTGAGAAGAAGAGGATTCAAAGCAAATTTAAATCTGAACCTCCATATGACACAATAAATCGTGCGCCGCCAAAGGAGGAGAAGGAAAGCTTCCGCCGAGATTTCAAAAAGAGAGATTGACAAGGAAATGGCTGCACAATCTTGAGCGAGCATAGAGAATACGAAATCAGAGAGGGAACAGATCCAGACGAGTGTTTTGTTTGCAGCGAAGTGTTAAGATTGGTCGGCGGCATTTTGGGAAGTCGTGAGGAGAAGAAATAAAGGGGGGGGGGGTGTTTCTGAACTTCCTTTTCTCTTTCAATTTGTCGTGCAGAAGGTTCACCCATTCATTTTTCTTTTCTTTTTTATTATTTATTTATTATTATTCTCTTTTTTTTCTCTAAGTTTTTGGAGTTTGTCATTTGGTTAGAATTGCTGCTGACTTGTTTCTAAGCCTCCCAATTTTATTCTAGCACCCTCATTCCCTCTATCACACCCTTCCTTTTATCATTTCTCTTTTTATTTTTGTTGTTAGATTTACTCTTTCTAATTAATTTTGGTATTAATATTTTGTTTTATTTTTCTAATTATGTCTTGATATTTTTGTTAGTTTTTTTAGATTAATTATACTAGTTGTTTTTTTAATTTAATAAATAAATAAAAACCTCAAAGTTTTTATTTTATGTTATCTTTTTGTGTTAATTAATAAAAAAAACAACTTCAAGTATTTTTATTAAGTTTTTTTAAAATTATTTCTTTGAATTTTAATTTGTGTTTAAGTTCAAATATTTAATTTTTTTTTAATTCTTGATTTTCAATTTTTATTAATTCATCACTGACTTTGTGAGTTTGTGACTTAGGTCCTTTTATTTGAGTTTGCTTTCGATTTCTATCTTGACTATGTCACCTGTTCATTATCTTGTGTTCATCATACATTTTCTGTCATATTATTTTTTCTTTTCCTGATTCTATTTTGTGTTAGGTACTTGCATGACTTGATCCTATTTTCTCGTATTAATTGCATGTGCTTGACTCCAAAGGAAAGGATCCCCTCCTTTTGTCTGCCATGTTATCTTTAGCCTAACTTTAGGTCCTTACCCTTTATCCTAACCTTAGGATTAGAGTCACCGCAGTCTAGGTGAGTGTCCTGCCATGAACATTTCTTTTCCCGTTTAACCTAACCTTAAGATTAGAGTCACCGCACTCTACGTGAGTGTCCTACCATGGACATTTTTTTCCCGTTTAACCTAACCTTAGGATTAGAGTCGCCGCACTCTATGTAGGTGTCTCACCGCAGATATTTATCTTTCCCTTTGGAACCTTGACCACAGTTAAGAGTTCCTCACCCCTTCTAAGAGGAACTACGGTTGCTCTGATTCCATTCCCGTCAGGATACGTAGGCACGAGATGTGATGTCTTGGAGAGCATACTTTGTATATACTTTAGATCTTTACCTTAGCATTTTTCCCTTAGCAAGCAACTTTAGCATGACACAAATACTAACAAGAGGTTCCTGTAGAGTACTACAGATACTTAGGATGTTAACTCCTTCCCTAGGTATAACCAACCCTCGAACTTTAGATCTCTTAGTTGTGTTGTTACATAGCGCACTTAGGGTTTTCTTTGATCTTTACCCTTTCATTTAGATAAATCAAAGCTCGGTGGTGAACTTCATGATTTGTGATTCAAGTTAAATCCAATAGTTTGATATCCGATTCTCACCGCAACACTCACCTAAAACACTTTTAACAGTTATGTTCATGTAATGTACCATTACCATGTTCTTTTCTCTGCAGGGGAACAAACATGCACTTTTTTTTAAAGAGATTTTTTTTTTGTCTTGGTTTAATTTGGAATTTTATTATTATTATTATTATTATTATTATTATTATTATTATTATTATTATTATTATTATTATTATTATTATTATTATTATTATTATTATTATTATTATTATTATTATTATCATCGAAAACAATAGGTTTCTCAAAACCTGAGAAGCTCTTAGCTGTCAAATTTCAAGTCAACTTTGTGTTGTATTATGTGGGTCTCAAATGCAAATTTTGGTTGATTATGTCTTATAAACAGGGTCAAACATTATACATTTTCTTACATGATAAGTTTAAAGTTAATTTTAATTTTTGGTATTCTTTAAATCTAAATCTTTGAAATTTACAATGTAGTTTGGTGATGTATTAAATAGTAGTTTGGTGATGTATTTATTGGTGCAATAGTTTTTTTTTTGCTTAGTTTTTTTAAGAGGTATGTTGTATTTTTAAATGTTAATCTTGATGTGAAAAGGTCATTTATTTAACATGATTTATATTTTTGACGACTTAATTCCAATTAAGTTCATTATTATGATGAGAAAATGTGAGATGAACTTCCCTAAATTTCTTTTATGCATTTTTAGATGCGTTGTGTAATACCCTAAATTTTGACCCTTAGATTGGTCGACTCATTTTGCATTCCATCTCATTTTGCATATCAGTTTGCTCAGTCTGTTGGTTTTGCAGGAAAAATCACACTGTGTGCAGTTTAACTGGCGAAGGGCAAAATGGTCATTAATTTGCAGCCTGCTGACAATTCACGTAGCCAAGTTATCATCCGGAGTTCCTTAAGTGATTTGAGTTCCCATCTCCGAGTCCTATGATTTATTTATTCTGACAGATGCATGTTTTCCTGTTTTCTGCTAGTCAACGGTCGGGTTTTAAAGGAACAGTGGAATTTTGGTGCGCGTTGAATTTATAATGGATATCCGTTTGTTTTGGATCATAACTGTTAGTTGAGCTGATTCAGGTTGCCGAGTTAAAGCAGTCGAGATGCGTGTTGAATTTTTAATACTAAGGACATTTTGTTCCGCCGTTTAACTAAAATTCTGTTGTTTTTCTGTTCAAGGCTATATTCACTGACTTTGTTATCAGACGAGCTCCAACCCACTGGGGTTAGTCGGATTTGATTTATTGGGATAAAATTTAATCGGATGATGGGATCGAATGAATTCATTAGTATGGAGGTAATCGGGAAAATTTGGTCGGACAAGCTTATTCAATCGAATTTGTATGGAGAAGCTTGATCAATTAGATTTAATTAAAAGGATTTAATTGTTTAAGTCTATTTGGAACAATTTAGCCGGGTCGAGTTATTTAAGTGAATTCATCCGTTTAAGTTTAAGTAGAGGAATTATTGGGAAATTTAATTAGACGAATTTAGTGAGTTAATTTGAATCAGTTGATTTGGTTTGTACGGATTGAAGCAGATGATTTCAATTGGACGAGTTTAATTGGAGAAATTTAATTGGTTAAATTTAATTAGTTAAATGTGATTAGTAAAGTTTAATCGGTTGAATTAGTCGGTTTAGTTCAAATGATGGAATGAGAGCGGAAAATAAAAAAGAGATTGAATATATATATTGAATTTTATTTATTTATTTACTTCGAATGAAATTACAAAAGAATTACAATTACAATTTTAATTCCTAAATTTCCTAAAATTGTCCTAAATGTCTCCATGCCAATTCTTCGAGTTTCCGATTTTTTTTCTTCGAACTTGCAAGATAAAACAAAAAAGCAGAAATCGTTATCGGTTAGGGATCTATTTTTTCGATCTGATACCCTCAGAAAATGTTCATCATCGGGTACGTCGGGAGGGCAACGACGGAGTCGAAGCCAGCTCCCGACTTATTTCTCAACCTCGATAAATCTGACAATATATGTTCTAAGCCGAGAGAGAGAGAGAGAGAGAGAGAGAGAGAGAGAGAGAGAGAGAGAGAGAGAGAGAGAGAGAGAGAGAGAGAGAGAGAGAGAGAGAGAGAGAGAGAGAGAGAGAGAGAGCCAAGAGAGAAAAATGGTTTTGCCAAACAAGGACTTAACACACTTCCCCGAAACTTCTGAATCCAGCGTATCAAGCACAGTGCAAACAACTCCTGAAAAATTGCAAGCCACAATTTTCGCAAATCCAACAACATTTCTGCAAAATAAACGCAGCAACAGTAAAAGCGTAACAGCCAAACCCACAAAAGTTCCAGCCACAACTTTCGCAACAGGCTGAACACCGCATCCATACGGTCTCACCAAAAAACAAGAAATCTAGAAAAGTCCCAAAAATAGTCGTGAATCACGCGAGCGAGTCCATAAAATCTCAACAAGTCAAGAAATTCGCAACCAAAACTTCCTGAGAAATAGCAGCAATTTCTGCAGTGAAAATCGCGGACCCAAGCCCATCCAAAAAAATATATAAAGCATTAGCAGTTCATGAAAAAGGGGGGGATTTTTTTGGCGAAGAACGAAGCTGAGCGAACATCAGAAAAGAGGCAAAATCATCATTGGATGAGGGTCGCGAGTTCGGCAGAAAACTTACCAAAGAACCAGCGGCGGCCGCGAATCTTTTGGAGCTCTCACTACCACCAAGAGCCACCGCAACTCACCAACGGACCTGCGGCGGTCGTAAGTGCTGCAACAGCTCACTACCGCCAAGAACTCAAATGTGAGGTTCGCTCACTATCATCATCATTCCACACCCATCATCAAGATCAACGGACGACCACCACCATGGAGAACGCTTCCTCATCCAAATCTGTCACCTCAAAACAACCCGTCAGCAAAACCACCATCGGACTCAGAGAGGTGGAAATTACCACCCCGATCATCGTCTACAAGACCATTATCGCGGCCTCACAAGGAAAGAGTAAGATTTGATGAACTGATCCATGTTTAAAAAAGGTTTTTTTTTTTGTTTTTGTTTTTTAGATTCACGGAAGAAGGAGATGATGCCATGAACAAAGTGGAGAAGAATAGCCATGGAGGGGAGAACGGAGAACGCAAGTGAAGCTCTCCCATGGGAGGCTACCGCCGTGCCGCATGCAAAGGGGGAAGAAGAGGGTTTCTCAAATAAAACCCTAAGAGTTTCAGCAAGGGAAACCGTCCCCCTCCCATTTATTTCTTATTTTCCCATCTTTTACTTTTATTTTTATTTTCTTTTCTTTCCCATTTTCATTTATTTTATAAATTAAATAGTTAGTATATTTAGATTGTTAATTTTTTCATTGTTATAATTTTGTAATTTAAACATTCTAAAACTAAAACCCTCTTTAATAAATTAAAATTGAACCATTTTTATTGCCTAACTAAAGCCTTTTCATAGTTAAAACTATTTTTGAAAAATGAAAATCAAATTTTTTATCAATTAAATCATTTTTTAACGGAATTTTATTATTTAAGAATGAAAATTGAAATCAATCCCTTTTGCAAAAATTAAAATTAGAACGTTTTTACTCAAAACATAGAACCCACTTTGTTAAAATTAAAATTAAGACCTTTTTACTAAAATTAATCTAAATCCACTTTTCTTTAAAAGTAATCAAAACCTTTTTTAAAATTTTTTTTGAATTAGGACGATTTTTATTTTATTCTTCAATTGACTTCAAGTGTTTCTTAAATACGGCTAACATCTTGATTTCATATTGCAAATTAATTCTTGCCCGTTAAATGCCCCGACAAAAGTTGTATAACGCTTATGTCATTTCCCGGTTCCCACTTGTTTAATTGCTAAATTCCCCGTACTTTTCGCATTTTTGTTTGGGTTGTAATTTATGCGAGGCTATCGTCGCTGCTGTTTTCAATTCCGTTTCATTTTGGTTTGTAATTTACGCGAGTGATCGTCGCTTTGCAGTTTTTTACTGCTTTCATATTTTCCTCTATTTCAATCCCGCCATGTAATAATTTGTTGTTAGCATCATTTACCGTTAACGTCCCTCCGAAGGATTAGGTCTAATTATTTGACCGCCGAGTCAATAGCCTTAACCTGTGACCTTTTCAAAACCCTAATTGCCTAGGCATCCCGCCGTGGACGAAGACACCCTTTACCCCAACATTAGGTAAAGGATTCACCGTACTCCGTTTCAGGGTTTCCCGCCGTGGAATACCTAGTTAACCCTAATTTCAACTCTTTACAACGTAGAAATAGGAGTCGTCGCACTCCACGTAAGCCCTTCCTTAAGAACGCTTATTCCCCATTGAAACCTTGACCACAGTCAAGAAGTTTCTAACCTCCCTTTCAAGGGGAACTACGATTACTCTGATTCCACCCCCTACCTCGGATACGTAGGCACAAGATGTGAGTCTTGGCGAGTAAACTTAGGACTAACCCTTAGGTATTTCGGTCATTCTTAACCCTTAGCTCCGTGTATACCCTAAAGCAAATAATTAAAGCAAAATAGTAAACTTTAAACAAAAGGTTCCTGTAGAGTACTACAAAAGTTTAGGGTGCTAGTACCTTCCCTAAGCTTAACCAACCCCTTACCTAGAGCTCTCCCTGCATTGTTTACGATGCAAAAATTAGGTTTTCCTTCTTTTAACATTTTCCTTCGGATAAATCAAAGTCGGTTGTGAACTAAAAGATGCAATTCAAATTAATTAATAATTTGATATCTTATTCTCACCGCAACAGAAAATGGAAAATTTACTAGGGATCTGCCATAATATTTAAGGGTTACCCCTACTTTGTTTATTGTATGCTATTTACTTTATTATTTGTTTGCTTATATATAATATCTATTGTACCTTGCTCGGGGTATCTATTTTGTTATGAGATAAGTCCTACACCCGGACTTGAGTGAACTTATTATAGGAGGTGATTTATCCGACGAGGCTTATAGGGAGTTGAATCCCGACCAAGCTGACTTGAGAATCACTGCTCAGTGGAGGCCCTTTTGGAAGGTAGTTCTGTTGAACGAGTAATCGTGAAAACACTTACTATCTTCGATTGAAGCCTGTGATACTGGAGACCGTAGTTACCTTAACACCACCTTGGCCTTATCTAGGACGTAATGCGAGAACTATGAGGGAGTAGTCCCAAAATAGTTGCTACGTGATACTACACTCAAAAGAGGTTCTCTTGAGAATATTATTAATCACCGAGTCAGTTGGGAAATTCATAATATCCGAAAGATGGACTGATGATTTTAGGCCCCGCTTTAGAACCTTGTTTTGCAGGTACAACTAACCTTAGTACATACCTCATGGGGATGGGTAAACCTTAACTCTGCTCATATACCTTAACCTAGGACTTGTGTATATTTGTGCATTTCATCCATAAAGCATCACATTTCATTACATTGCATGGAATTCAAACTTTATTTATGAATATTGAAGGATACTATGGATTACAATAGGAAAAACGCTTTCAAATATTCTTGTAAGAGTCTTAAGTTGGATGACCTAAGGAAGTTAAGAGCTTTACTCCAAGACCAAGAAGGATTCAGAAACAAGTATGGAAGGTCGTTATCTTCGTTGAAACTCAAGTAGACAAAGGACTTCTCTCTGCTTCGTTACAGTTCTAAGATCCGGATTATCTTTGCTTTACATTCCCAAATTATCAGCTCATGCCTACTCTAGAAGAGTACTCTCACTTGGTTGGTTTACCTATTTTGGAGGACTCACATTTCCCTTTCTTGGAAAGGGACCCTAAAGAGCAAGACATTGCTAAAGCCACATGCTTGAAGGTGTCCGACATCAAGGGAAATATGGTTGTCAAAGGCGGAACTGTTGGGTTACTTACAAATTTCTTAATCAAGAAAGCGCAATATTATGCCGATTATTTAAGCATGCCTACCTTCGAGGCAATCCTCGCCTTACTTATTTATGGATTGTTGCGATTCCCAAGTTTTGAAGGATTCGTTGACCTTAACGCCATCAAATTATTCATGAAGAACAATCCAGTAACAACTTTATTGGGTAACACTTACCATTCCGTACATCTCTAAAACTTTCATGGTGGAGGAATGATCACCTGTTGTGTGCCTTTATTACACAAGTGGTTTATTTCCCACTTGCCCAAGTCTACTTCTTTTTTGAGTCTTGACAAGGGACTTTGGTCACCAAGGGTCATGGCACTAACACACTCGGACATTGATTGGTATAATCATGTGTATGATGGAATACTAATTATTGACGATTGTGGAGACTTTGCTAACATACCGTTACTTAGTTTTAATGGAGGAATCAGCTACAATCCAGTTCTAGCTCGCCGACAGTTAGGATATCCCTTGAAGGAACCACCTAAAAGTGTGCATCTGGAGAAAATCTGCTTCAAAGACAATAAAGAACTTCAAGATCAGATTGTATCTGCCTGGTGTCATTTGCATAAGAAAGGTAGAGAAAGTTTGGGAAGGCCAAATTGTGTGTCTATGGAACCCTACCTTCAGTGGGTCCGAAAAACGAGCCATCAAGTTGAAGATGCCTTATCCTCGCCAAAATCCTTTTCCTCCAAGAAGGGAACCTGTTCTAGTTTTCATGTTCGAAGCCGAAAAGTTAAAGATCGCTTTGAAGCAAGCACAACATGAGGTAGAAGCATGGAAGAACAAATACCAGGTTATCGTCAGTGAGAATTTCGAACTTCAAAAGCAGCTTTAGTCAAAGAATGAAGAAGTACTTTCCTACAAAAAGAGAAGAATCTACGAGGATTTATTTTCCTCCGACTCTCCGCCTACTCGTTGAAGTTGTGGACTATGCTTCCTAAGGGTTTTTTTAGCTTTTATTTAGCTACTTTTGTTAAGACTTTCTTTAAAGAATATTCATTTGTAATCCATTTTCAAAAATAATAAAATTCTTTGGTATTCCGCGATATTTGTAAATATCTGAGTTCTATGAAATTTTCATCCGCATTTTGCATTTTAGCATCATATTTTTACATTACATGTGTCTCTCGGTTTCTCATTCAAGGTTCTCTCGTCTTCCAGTTCTGTCACCCTGGGTCCTCCACATCAGTACAACACTAGAGCCCAAGCTCGAGATGGAAGAACAAAATCAAGAGATCGACCGTGTCAACCATGAACTCGAAGATCTTCGAGGAAGTGTGGGGCAGATTATGGAGATGCTACAAGCTCTTAATGTAGAGATGGATACTCATCTCACTATTGTTACTGAGACTACCAATACTGTTGTAGGTCCTCAACCAGATGTTACCATGGAAAACATACCTCTTTATGGTCTTCAACCCGGTTTGGTGCCTCCTCCTATTGCTCAACCAGTTCAGCAAGGTGGTCCTCCAAAGTTCAAAACTCTGAGCTTCGGCCGTCATGAAAGAGCTACACGCCGAAGGAGTCCCTCAAGCAGGTATAACTGTAAAATGGTTGCTCATCAACTATGGCAATGTCATCCTAACTATGTTCAAGGTTATCCGGTTCAGTATGCTCAACAACCCTATGTAGTTGCTGGTACGCCTACCTTCAATCAGCAGTTTCATACATATCAGCCTATGCAACCGGCTCCGGTCTATCAAGCTCCAGTTTATCAACAACCTCCTGGTTATTCGCCTGCACAAACTGAGACAGCCTATGTCCCATTAGTGGAATTCTAATGAAACCTTATAAAAATACAGAAAAATTTGAAATTTTTAAAGGACAATACTTAATTATTTAAAAACATACTGTTTCACATACATATGCTTCAAATATATTTTACAGAGTTTGACACCGTTAAGACTAGCGGCCTTGCCACATAGATAAAACATAAAATAAAAGTACAGAAAGGAAACCAAAAAGAAAGCATACCAAAAGGGACCTCCTAAGTCCAACAAGACTGACACTTATACTGACTGTAGTAGTAGGGATGTGATTAGCGTTTGACAAAACACTAACAACTCCCAATCTAGATGTTATAGTAACACATCTCCACGTCACTTCATATCCTTTCCTTCTGAGTTGTCGGGAAGTACGCAAGATTCGAGCTCATCGTCTGATCGTCATAAAATAATCCAAAATGCAAAACAAAAATGACACAGGGCTAAGATTCATGTACAAGTTTAAAAGTGGGAATGAATGTGTAAAATAATAATATATATGGAAACCATATTTATACAAACAAGCGTATCTTATACCCACAATTACATATACTTTATTTATTCTAATGCATCCCTGAACTATATGCTGACTCAGGCCACTAAACGCTGTCAATGATATCTATCCCATTTACCAAGATCAGATATCACTAGACCACATGCCACCAACGTACTCCCAATTACCAAGAGCTACGCCACCTAACTTCACATGGAGCCTAGGTGTTATAAGTCGATCGTCCCTGAGAATTCAGGCCAAGAACCTTGTCTTGCCTAGCATGCATAGATAATAATCCCCGTCGGGATTGCAGGCGACTGATCAACCTCGTGCGTCCCATACCGCACGGCAGTGGACTTACACATTCCTTAATGCAAGTCTATATGATCACTCACTCATCTTGTGGCAACTCTTAGCCATAAGTATTAAGTTAATAATGGGGAATTATCGTATTAACTTTTCAAGTTATACTTATTATCTAGATACTTAGGTTGAGTACCAAATCCATCCAATGTCTTGCCATATTTGATCTTTGTCCTTACATAATAAGTTCAGTTTGTATAATGGGTAATTGTATGGTTAACTTCCCAGGTAAGAGAGGTGGACTGTAAACGGCATAGTCGACCAAGTCTTTCCTTAGCCAGAACCCAACCAAATACAACTACTCATTGTATCCAACTTTCCTTATGTTAATGGGGATCAATTACTTAATATCTAGCAATGTTTTTCTCTCATTAACCGATTATTTCCTTAATCTATCAATCACAATCATTCAAGTATAAATAAAATAAACAATTATAAAATTAACCGAATAATGCAAGCATAATACAATACCAAATTGTCAAAGATTATTCCTATGATAATTAATTAAGGCCGGCGTAACCTCGCCTAGTGATTTGTGAAAATCATTATTTGAGAATAGGCTCTCCTTAATTATTTATCGCTAGTAGGGCTTAGGTCACCACTACACACATATATATTAAGTTATTTTACGCTAACCGTCCCAATCGTATACGAAATCTTGCCCCCACCTTTTGTTGAGTGTTGTTGAAAGTCCACAAGTGTTGTCTTCGATCTTTGCCAAGAACCTAATTTACGATAACCGTTGGATTGTACGAAATTTATGAAATAATTAGAATATAATTTATGGTTAATTGAACATAATCCCGTTATAACTTGAAATATTTATTTATTTAAATATATCATAATAACCTCCAAAATAATTATTAAATTCAAATATAAATTATATTATACCTCCTTTTGAATTTGTTTGTTTTAGAAAATTGTCAAGAGTATATTTCTAATAACATTTAAATTATAATAAAATTTGGGCATTATAACGACTTAAAATGGTAAAATTTATTTTGGACTTTATAAGTTCAATATATCGACGTCTGAACGGAATTTGCATAGAAAATTTAAAATAACCTTTATATAAATAACATAATTAAAATAATATAATTAAAATAAAATGGACATTATAACGGCTTACTGATTACTTATGAAAATGATTTGGGCAGAACTTTGACGTATAAAACTCCCTTGAAACTTTAGAAGAACTTTTACCACAAAATACTCTAAAGGTTACGAACCGATATCGTGGGAACTTCGATAACTAAAACTAATATTGCTATATGAAGAAATTAGAGAAGGAAAGAAGTAAAGAAGTAAGAAAGATGATTTGTGAATGAATGAATGAAAATGGGGTGGAAGAGACCCCTATTTATACTAGTTGTAAAATATTAAAATAACATAATTTATCATCTTTTGCCCATACCTTCCAACTTTTCAACTCTTGCTAGTAAATATGTCTCTATCAAATATTTACTAATCTTTCATCAATAGTGCTTTAGGTGTTCTAGTATGACTTTGTGAAAATAATTTATGACAAAGGTATGGGAGCTTGATTTCATGACATAATATTATGTAGGATATTAATAGAAAATGAGATATATATTTCTTTTATAAAAAGTAAAATGTTAATAATATTAATAATAATAAAAATAGTAAAAAGGATAGTTATTTGATATTTTTATTGTCTTAAGATTATTTTATTTATTAATTGGTTTATAGAGTAAAATGATAATATTCAAATAAAATAAAATCAATTAATAAAAATAACAAAACAAGAACAACAATAATGATAATAATAATATGAATAATTAATTAACTTAAAGTTAAGGGTTTTAAGTACCAATTTAAATTTCAAAGTTTAGTTTATAAAATGAAACGATGATATTCAAATTGAAGAATAAAAGTAATAAATATAAAAAGTAATTAATTAATAAATTAATTATTATAAGTGTTAGTTTCAACATTTAATTTTTAATAACTAGCATTGTTAAAATCTCAAATCTAACTAGATATATTATTTAGTGTATGGAAAAATTAGGATGTTACATTACCACCCCCCTTAAAAGAAATTTCGTCCTCGAAATTTAGCGTACCTAAAACATATGTGGATACTTCTGACGCATGTCTTCTTCTCTTTCCCAAGTAGAATCACCAGTTACATCATCCCACACGACTCTAACCAATGGTATTTGCTTTCCACGAAGTTCCTTAATACGATGATCTAAGATCTTGACAGGTATAGCCTCATATTCCAAATTATCTCTAAGTTCCACAGTTTCAGGCTCAATGACATGTGAAGGGTCCGGATAATACTTCCTCAGTTGTGATACATGAAATACATCATGAAGATTAGACAGGTTTGGCGGCAAAGCAATGTGATACGCTACAGGTCCAATCCGCCGTAGAATTTGAAAAGGCCCGATAAACCTTGGTGTTAACTTCCTAGTTTTGATTGCTCGTGCAATTCCCGCCCTAGGAGTTACCCTAATGAACACGTGATCTCCTGCCTCGAACTCCAAATGTCTTCTCCTCTTATCATTATAACTCTTTTGACGGTCCTGTGCTGCCTTCATTTTTTCTCTAATAAGTTTAACCTGATCTGTCGTTTGTTGCACGAATTCTGAACCCAATATTTTATTTTCTCCAACCTCATACCAACATAAAGGTGTACGACACTTTCTTCCGTATAATGCTTCATATGGAGTCATGCCGATACTTGAGTGAAAACTATTGTTATAAGTAAACTCAATCAATGGTAAGAACTCGTCCCAACTTCCTTTGTGTTCAAGAGCACAAGCTCTCAACAAATCCTCTAACGATTGAATCGTCCTCTCAGACTGGCCATCCGTTTGGGGATGATAAGCTGAACTTAACCTCAGTTTTGTTCCTAACTCTAAATGCAACTGATGCCAAAAATTTGATGTGAATCTGGGATCTCTATCACTGACTATACTTGAAGGTATTCCATGCAATCTAACAATCTCCTTTACATATACCTGAGCTAGTCTCTCTAATTTAAACGTCTGGTTGATGGGAATGAAATGTGCACTCTTTGTCAACCTATCAATGATCACCCAAATTGCATCATGTTGTTTCTGAGTCTTAGGCAAAGCGGTTACAAAATCCATGGCTATTCCGTCCCACTTCCACTTTGGAATATCTAAAGGTTGCAGCAATCCGGCTGGCTTCTGATGTTCAATCTTTGCCTTCTGACATACCAAGCAACTTTGAACATATTCTGCTATATGTTTCTTCATTCCAACCCACCAAAACATTTTCTTCAAGTCTTGATACATCTTTGTGGCTCCTGGATGAAAACTCAACTTACTTTTGTGGCCCTCTTCCAAAATCAACTTTTGAATATCCTGATTTTGAGGTACACACAACCTTTCTTTAAACCTTAGGATTCCATCACTCCTTATGTTAAACTCTCCATTTTGACCATTTCTTATATTTTCCTTTATGCTCACTAGACGGTCATCAAGTTGTTGTTCATCTTTGATCCATTTCAGAAATTCATTAGACACGACAATAGCGCCTATGAATATACTTCCTTCATTGTGATGTACTCCTAAGTTTAAATCCACGAATTTGTCAATCAACTCTTCTTCCTTCAACATCATTGCAGATACATGAAGTTTCTTTCGACTCAAAGCGTCTGCTACAACATTGGCCTTTCCGGGATGATATTGCAACTCAAAATCATAGTCCTTCAAGAATTCCATCCAGCGCCTTTGTCTCATGTTTAAATCTTTCTGATCAAATAAATGCTTCAGGCTTTTGTGATCACTTAACACAGTGAACTTTGATCCATAAAGATAATGCCTCCAAATCTTTAAGGCAAACACAATTGCCGCTAACTCTAGGTCGTGAGTTGGGTAGTTCCTCTCATGCACCTTCAATTGTCTTGATGCATAAGCTATCACTTTCCTTTCTTGCATCAACACACACCCAAGACCTTGATATGACGCATCACAATACACATCAAAATTTCCTAATGGGTCTGGTAAGATGAGTATTGGTGATGAAGTCAATCTTTCCTTTAGCTTCTGAAAACTTTCTTCACACTCTTTAGTCCATTCAAAGTTTTTACCTTTCCTCGTTAACTGAGTCATGGGCAAAGCGATCTTTGAAAATCCTTCAATGAACCTCCGATAATATCCAGCTAGTCCAAGAAAACTTCGAATCTCGCCAACATTCTTTGGACTCTCCCACTTTGTTATTGCTTCGACTTTACTTGGGTCTACTGCAATACCTTCTTTACTAATTACATGACCAAGAAATTGTACCTCCTTCAACCAAAATTCACATTTCGAGAATTTCGCGTACAATTGACGGTCCTTTAATATCTGTAGCACAATTCTCAAATGTTCTCTGTGCTCTACCTCATTCTTGGAATAAATCAGAATGTCATCAATGAAAACTACAACAAATTGATCTAAGTATGACCTAAAGATCCTATTCATGTAATCCATGAATACTGCTGGAGCATTAGTCAAACCAAATGGCATAACTAAGTACTCATAGTGTCCATAACGGGATCTAAAAGCTGTTTTTGGAATATCATCTTCCTTCACCCTGATCTGATGATATCCAGACTTCAAGTCAATCTTTGAGAATACTGATGCTCCTTTTAACTGATCCATCAAGTCGTCGATTCTAGGCAAAGGATACTTGTTTTTCACAGTGGCTTTATTGAGCTGTCTGTAATCCACACAAAGTCTAGAAGAACCATCCTTCTTCTTCACAAACAAGATTGGAGCTCCCCATGGCGATACACTTGGTCTAATAAATTATTTCTCTAACATCTCGTCTAATTGTTTCTTTAACTCCGCAAGCTCTGAGGGTGACATTCGATAAGGAGATATAGAAATTGGTCCAGTTCCTGGAACCAAGTCTATAGAAAATTCCACTTCCCTAACCGGTGGTAAACCTGGAACTTCTTCTGGAAAGACTTCCGGGAATTCACAGACTACGGGAAAATTTTCCACACTAGGGGTTTCTCCTACTGACATGGAGAATAGCATCATAAAACTTTGAGTGAGGGTTTCAGCTTTGCTGATTTCTCCACTATCTTCTCCAAATGTAAAAATTTTCTCCTTGCATCTCAAGTTGACATCGTTGGCTGATAACCAATCCATTCCTAAGATGACATCTAGGTCTTGTAGCGGGAGTACCACAAGATCTACTAAGAATCTTCTATTTTCTAAGATTATTGGACAGTCTACACAGACTGAATAAGTTACCATTCTTTCTCCCGAGGGAGTTGTGATAGTCAACTTATAATCGTGATCAACAATTTCGAACCCCAAAAATTCAGCACAAGAGGTAGATATAAAAGAATGTGTAGCTCCTGAATCGAATAAAACTGATACCAACTTATCTCCAATTAAACACATACCTTGAATTAACCCAGCTGACTTTGAGATCTCAGCTCCTCTAATTGTAAATACTCTTCCTGTGGTTGGCTTATTTTGATTCTGAGGTCTCTGACCAACACTTGGGCCTCCATTCCTTGCTCTCCCTATGTTGTTATTGTTTATTAGGCCGCTCCTCTGGCCCGTTGGTTGACTTTGTCCTTGGGGACAATCTTTGAGAAAGTGGCCTTTCTGACCACAGCGAAAACAAGTTCCAATATTTCTATTTGGACAATCTTTGTTAAGATGTGCCCCTCCACAGCTGTAACACTTGAACATTAACCTTCTAGAATCCTGGTTATGATAAGGTGTAGGCCTTTGATATGGCCTACCCCCTCGTTGGATTCTTCCTCCGTGGCCTCGGTTAAAGTGGCCCTTGTGATTGTTGTTTTGGGTTGATCCTCCTGATCCATATTGATTCTTCCTATTGTCAATTCCTTCCAACTCCAGACACCTTTCTACCAGCTCACCAAAGCGCATAATATGCAGAGGTAAAACTGCCCTCTGGATATCATATTTCAATCCATCTTGATACTTTTCACACATTCATTCTTCCCTTGGATGCAAGCGGTAAAACTCAGAATACTTTAGCAAGGATTCAAACTTCCTAGTATATTCTCCCACCGTCATCACACCTTGACGTAGATTCTGAAATTCTCTCTCCTTCTCTTTCCTACATAACTTTGGAAAATACTTCCCCAAAAATTCTTCTTTGAACAAGGTCCAATTGATTTCTCTTCCTTCCTCTTCCAATAATCTATACTTTCCTCTCCACCAAGCTTCAGCATCGCCTGTCAGCATGAATGTTGCATAACCAACCCTTCTATTCTCTCTACAGTGAGTGAAAGAAAATATCTTCTCCATTTCTTGCAACCATTTCTCAGCACCCTCCGGATTAAAGTCACCACCAAACTGTGGTGGTTTTCCTTTCAGAAACGAGTTCAATCCTGTATCTTCATGCACCATTTCTCTTTGTTGTTGCTGAAAGAGTTGATGATCTCGAGTGATTTGCAGGATTTGAGCATTTTGTTGTGTTTGAACTAACACAGCTGCAGCAAGTTCACGAACATCTCGAGTGTCAGCTTGAGAGTTCGTTCCAGTTTGGGAATGATCTTCTCGTCCAATGGGAATGGTAGGTGCTCCTTCAGGAGTAACTTCATCACTCGCATTCCTACGTATACCTCTAGTAGTGCCTCTAGCAGCACTCCTACCACGCCTCGCACCTCTGACGTTCTGAACCATAACTTCCTGAAAAGGAATAGTTATTAGGTTCAATCATTCACAAGACATAAAGAACATAACAATTATGTATATTTATATCCCAATGAATGATTCATCGATAAGGATTTTTATCAAGTCTCCCACAGGCAAGGGATAATTGTGTCTAAAATGTTGAATTAATATCTTAAATATAACTAGAATTCAGGAAAACATAATCAACATTTAATGTATAAACAAAAATGTATCAATTTATTTAATAACAACGATTACAAAAACCGTGACCATGTCTCATTCAAAAACCTCTACTTGTAAACCAAGCTAAGACTAATAGTGGTAAAACTATAATTATCATTATTGCTACGAAATCTTTACCTAATTCTTCATGCTTGATGATACCAATAACAAACAAAATAATGACAAGAAGAGTGATGAATAAAAGAAAGGATTTAGCCATTTGAAAGGTATAGATAAATATTTAGGAATTGATATGAAAATAATGGATGGGTGTGAAGTATTTATAAAGTGAATTTTGTGAAGTGTCTGTTACGTTACCGTTGGGTTTGTGACCGTTGGGGAGGAAAAATAAAGTGTGCTAAATAAGTTTCCTAGACCATTATACTAGAAGGCTCTCAAGATGAAGACTCAATGCACAGAAGAAAAGTTATCATCCAGTTTGGAATCCAACTTGATACAGTCAGTATAATTCTAGACACTTACGGTCCGAGCTGAATCGACCAGCTCTGATACCATTAAATGAGACAGCCTATGTCCCATTAGTGGAATTCTAATGAAACCTTATAAAAATACAGAAAAATTTGAAATTTTTAAAGGACAATACTTAATTATTTAAAAACATACTGTTTCACATACATATGCTTCAAATATATTTTACAGAGTTTGACACCGTTAAGACTAGCGGCCTTGCCACATAGATAAAACATAAAATAAAAGTACAGAAAGGAAACCAAAAAGAAAGCATACCAAAAGGGACCTCCTAAGTCCAACAAGACTGACACTTATACTGACTGTAGTAGTAGGGATGTGATTAGCGTTTGACAAAACACTAACAACTCCCAATCTAGATGTTATAGTAACACATCTCCACGTCACTTCATATCCTTTCCTTCTGAGTTGTCGGGAAGTACGCAAGATTCGAGCTCATCGTCTGATCGTCATAAAATAATCCAAAATGCAAAACAAAAATGACACAGGGCTAAGATTCATGTACAAGTTTAAAAGTGGGAATGAATGTGTAAAATAATAATATATATGGAAACCATATTTATACAAACAAGCGTATCTTATACCCACAATTACATATACTTTATTTATTCTAATGCATCCCTGAACTATATGCTGACTCAGGCCACTAAACGCTGTCAATGATATCTATCCCATTTACCAAGATCAGATATCACTAGACCACATGCCACCAACGTACTCCCAATTACCAAGAGCTACGCCACCTAACTTCACATGGAGCCTAGGTGTTATAAGTCGATCGTCCCTGAGAATTCAGGCCAAGAACCTTGTCTTGCCTAGCATGCATAGATAATAATCCCCGTCGGGATTGCAGGCGACTGATCAACCTCGTGCGTCCCATACCGCACGGCAGTGGACTTACACATTCCTTAATGCAAGTCTATATGATCACTCACTCATCTTGTGGCAACTCTTAGCCATAAGTATTAAGTTAATAATGGGGAATTATCGTATTAACTTTTCAAGTTATACTTATTATCTAGATACTTAGGTTGAGTACCAAATCCATCCAATGTCTTGCCATATTTGATCTTTGTCCTTACATAATAAGTTCAGTTTGTATAATGGGTAATTGTATGGTTAACTTCCCAGGTAAGAGAGGTGGACTGTAAACGGCATAGTCGACCAAGTCTTTCCTTAGCCAGAACCCAACCAAATACAACTACTCATTGTATCCAACTTTCCTTATGTTAATGGGGATCAATTACTTAATATCTAGCAATGTTTTTCTCTCATTAACCGATTATTTCCTTAATCTATCAATCACAATCATTCAAGTATAAATAAAATAAACAATTATAAAATTAACCGAATAATGCAAGCACAATACAATACCAAATTGTCAAAGATTATTCCTATGATAATTAATTAAGGCCGGCGTAACCTCGCCTAGTGATTTGTGAAAATCATTATTTGAGAATAGGCTCTCCTTAATTATTTATCGCTAGTAGGGCTTAGGTCACCACTACACACATATATATTAAGTTATTTTACGCTAACCGTCCCAATCGTATACGAAATCTTGCCCCCACCTTTTGTTGAGTGTTGTTGAAAGTCCACAAGTGTTGTCTTCGATCTTTGCCAAGAACCTAATTTACGATAACCGTTGGATTGTACGAAATTTATGAAATAATTAGAATATAATTTATGGTTAATTGAACATAATCCCGTTATAACTTGAAATATTTATTTATTTAAATATATCATAATAACCTCCAAAATAATTATTAAATTCAAATATAAATTATATTATACCTCCTTTTGAATTTGTTTGTTTTAGAAAATTGTCAAGAGTATATTTCTAATAACATTTAAATTATAATAAAATTTGGGCATTATAACGACTTAAAATGGTAAAATTTATTTTGGACTTTATAAGTTCAATATATCGACGTCTGAACGGAATTTGCATAGAAAATTTAAAATAACCTTTATATAAATAACATAATTAAAATAATATAATTAAAATAAAATGGACATTATAACGGCTTACCGATTACTTATGAAAATGATTTGGGCAGAACTTTGACGTATAAAACTCCCTTGAAACTTTAGAAGAACTTTTACCACAAAATACTCTAAAGGTTACGAACCGATATCGTGGGAACTTCGATAACTAAAACTAATATTGCTATATGAAGAAATTAGAGAAGGAAAGAAGTAAAGAAGTAAGAAAGATGATTTGTGAATGAATGAATGAAAATGGGGTGGAAGAGACCCCTATTTATACTAGTTGTAAAATATTAAAATAACATAATTTATCATCTTTTGCCCATACCTTCCAACTTTTCAACTCTTGCTAGTAAATATGTCTCTATCAAATATTTACTAATCTTTCATCAATAGTGCTTTAGGTGTTCTAGTATGACTTTGTGAAAATAATTTATGACAAAGGTATGGGAGCTTGATTTCATGACATAATATTATGTAGGATATTAATAGAAAATGAGATATATATTTCTTTTATAAAAAGTAAAATGTTAATAATATTAATAATAATAAAAATAGTAAAAAGGATAGTTATTTGATATTTTTATTGTCTTAAGATTATTTTATTTATTAATTGGTTTATAGAGTAAAATGAT